>VSMD01090045.1:0-86047 GCA_008750895.1 Mirza zaza | reverse complement strand
TAGATCTAGCACATACATATTCTCACATTATAAGAGAATTCTTTGGAAATAGTGACAACTACTCCCAAGAAAAAAGAATGTTATTATATAATCCACAATCGTGCAACATAAAATTGCACAGTATTGTTGAAAAAGTAACATATTTCTTGGTGTATATGACACAAATGTTTCTATAAATCCATTTGCATCATTGACTGAAAGAATCTAATGCTGAGTAATGCTTTGAATAACCATTAGCATGATTCAAAGAATTGTATGCTTTGGATGCATTGTAAGAACCATTATTACTTATGCTGGAAAAGCTCAGCATACCTTATGGAGATGTTTGAATATTTGCTTTAAAATATTACTCACAACAAAGGAATTTCATAGTGACATTTCTTTGGCAGTGCCGACTGATAGCATCACATACTACATCTTATGAAGTGCTTAGTAATCAGATCTTCAAAGGCATTCAGCTCTAGTCAACAGAAGAAAGGGCGATTTCAATGACAGTATTCATAATAAACGTTCTCCTGGGGAACATTTACATAATCATGGGAATGGAAATGATCATCACTTGCCATTTATTATTTTACTATGTCCCCTTGAAAAATACTATAGATGAATCCATCCATCCATCCATCCTCCTCTATAGATTACACTAATAGAGCTCATCTATACAAACCACTTTGTAATCTCCATAATGACAGCAGTTTAGACTCTGAAAGAAACTTTCATTTATGTAATCATTATGCACATTTTAATTATATCAATAAAAAATGATTCAAGAAAAGTTTTTAACAAAATATGTGTCCTTTTGTGTATTCCCTTTCTTAAAGTCAAATTCTCTTAGGGAAGGTTCTACTTTGAATTGCAAAACGCCATGTGTCCTTGGTTTATGAATATCTTATGTTGCTAGTGAAATTCTTTGAAATGCTTTATTTGAAATAAATATTTTTCTAAATATATATTAAAATATAAAATATAAATGTGTTCATGTGAAATATGTAAGTATGACTAAAAAATCAAAAGTTAAAAATTAACAGTATTTAGTCAAAGCAGTGTTAAATATTTTAATATGGTTGTAATATTCCCTAAATTACTTTTTGTTTAACTTCTTCTAGTTCTTTCTGTTGATGCTTTATTTGCTTCTATATAGACTTTTAAGGGAATATGAACTTGAATTCATTTATATATATAAAACATATATATTAGCATCTATTTTTATATACATAAAAGATATATACATATATGTGTGTGTGTGTATATATATATACATATATGATAGTCTATATCAACAGAGGCTTGTGAGAAAAACCAAACAAAAAATAAAGATGAGATAAAATAAAATATAGAATAGAGGCCTAAAATGAAGAAAACTATAAAACATATCCTCAAAGTACATAATATTAATTTCATGCACTTGTAAAAACTAAAGTAAAAATGTATCTTAAAGGTTTTAATCTTATGCCTAAAAGTGTTTCTATTAAATAGTTTAAATATATAAAAGAAAATTGAAATTTTAAGATAAAAAACCATATCTGATCTTACAGGGAAGAAAAACTCTTCATCTTTAAAAGGATAATAGTGTGAACAAAGGTATGATTAACTCTACAATAAATTTATATAATCTATAATAAATAATACATTCAACTACTTCTTTCCTATCATGTTATTGAATATATGCTGATAGCATTTCACTAAAATATACTTTATAGAGACATACCTAGTTCTTTATATTTGGCCCTTTGATAATATACTATAATCATGCCACAAATTTTTGCTTATCATTCATGTATGGCCTTTAACTACTGTTCCTTACAAACAAACTTGCTTTGTACTGAATTCAAGTTTATACTCTCTGATAAGAATCAGGAATGTGGTTATTGCTTACAACAGAAATTCAGGTTTATTGGCAATTATCACTTCAGTCTTAAACCTATCTGGATTTTGATGAAAAATTACATCTTTCTCCTCCAGTCCACTTGGATATTCCATAGCAAACTATCAAAATTCACACCTGTAAAACTAAAGGTCAAAAGATTTCAATCATATCAAGGCTTTAGGAAAAATGTACAGTACAAATAAAAATAAGTAGAGTATTGAATTCTATTAAAATTTATATCCAAGTTAATGAAAATATTTATGCATTTAACTAATGTTTTGTGTTGCCATTCTGTCTCTTGGGACAAGGAGAGAAGAGAGATAACCAATCTTTCTTTTCCAAGTTCAGAACTCATACCATTCACATCTGTGTTTCTCTCATAAAACATAAAAACAAGAATTTATCGTGACTAGTCATAATTTCAACCACACAGGTAGACAGGTTATTTGGCTTAATGATAGACCTATTGACCACAGAACAGTAGATAAGAGCACAAGCTCTAGACAGATGCAAACAATATTGATCTTATTCTTCACTACTTACTGCCTTAGACTTTAGGCAAGTGACTTGATCTGTCTGATCCACAATTGCTTCAGTTATAAAAATGGAAATAATTATAAAACATTACCCATGGAATTATTGTGAGGCATAAATGAGATACTGATATAAGATATGACTAGGACAGGGAACCAAAATATGTAGACAAAAGAGTAAATTTTTTTAAGTAAGTTTTACCTGAAACATCATGACAAAATAGACTAAAATTTCAAAGTGAAGAAAATGGAAATACATTAATAAGAAGAGGTTTTGTAACAGAGGGAATGGTCTGAAAAAAAAAGGCTTTTTAAAACTTCCCCCCTCTTTATGGGAACTGCAGTCTGGCCTGCAACTCTGAAGTAGGGAGAAGGGAATTTGTTCTTTGTGTTACAGGAAATACTTGAGCCATCATAGGCCTGCACCAATCCCCTGTCCCAGGTGGGCTCAGGTGGGCCTTTGTCTTTGGCACAGATAGAACAATTGGAATCATTAACACAATAGCCTAGAACTGAGGGCACTCTTCAAAAGCTCTGTATTTCTGAGAAGGTCTATCATTTTTCCTTCTTTGCTGGCAAAGTAATAAACTTTTCTTTTCTTCTCCTCAAACCAGTTGTTCTCATTCTTCCAATGTGGATTCAAGGACAAGTGCTGAGGTTTTGGTAACAGTTTCATAACTCCTCATTCTTTCATTCATATTCAGGATGGCAGAATCATAAACTTGAAGGTAGACAGAAATTCTATTAATGTATTTCTTAGGACAACATTGCTGTATGAGTCCTACCTCCTCAATCCCGCAGAGGACAGGTTTCCAAGTATATAACCCTCTTAAGCTTTGTTGGTACCACTGATACAACTTGATATAGGTTCCTAGCATCTGGTGAATATGACCTGGGTCTGACTTCAATTTCAGGGAATTTGAAGGGCTGAGGAGATGGTCTGGCAAGCTACCTGGAAGGCAAAGCTAAGATGAAGTGCTACAATATCCAGAAAGTAGCTATATTCCCATCTGAAGAAAAGTAGGATAAAAGACTGATAATTCCCAAGGACCAAATGTGACCACACATGAGAGAAAGTTATCTTGGTGTTGTTTCAAGTCTTGCCTATGAAAACCTACTGTAAGGGATGAAGGAACTCTAAAGAGGAGCGTTTATGTGGAATGGAAGCGTCAGAACCTAGATCTGAGAGAGGAGTGGTACAACAAAGACCATTTGAGTTTCAGTTGGGGAGTACTAATAGAAGACACCTACATGAGAAAGTCAGCATGTCTGCAAACCTCTGTAGAAATACCTTCTGTGAGTAAGACTATGTGTTCTCCCTTTAATCATCACTTGCCTGGGGAACATCCCAGGAAGCTTATTCAATGCAAATTAGCAACTAAGGAGAAAAGAAATGCTACATGGGGAACATAAGTTAAAACAGACTCTGCCACCTAATACATATCAAGAAACCAGATTTTAGTATGCCTCAACTGTAGGTAAAGAGCTCTCACCAAGTGAAAAAAATGCTGCGGTTTTGTGTTTAAAGATTGTAATATTTGAATTGAAGTTGCAATTCTGAAATTAAATTGCTTCATGGTTCTGCCTAATATTTAACTGTGAACTAAGAAAGTTATTTTCAAGTTTTTATCATGTTAGGGGAACTATCATTACTGAACACATTTATAGCAACAGGGGAAATACCAATAAAATTTTGTTTAAAACATCATTTTTTTGTGCTTGCTCAATGAATGTACCAGTTATTTTGGTTCAAGGAGCTAGTACCTTTATTTATATATTTTCATTGAATGCAAATTTTATGTTTGAAAACTCAGAGCCTGAGGTTTACATCTAAAATCTTTATTGAGGGCCCTGAAAAATGAAAATTAATAAAATCATATATTCTTTGGCTCAAAAAATCATAAACTATTTTCATTACTTTAATGCAAATTTAGAGAATGCTTTCATTATAATTTACCAGACTTCAAATTATACTACAAGGCTATAGTAATTAAAACAGCTTGAAATTGGCACAAGAACAGGGACATTGACCAGTGTAACAGAACAGAGAACCCAGATATAAAACCATCCTCATATAGCCAACTAATCTTTGAAAAAGCAGATAAAAATATACACTGGGGAAAAGAATCCTTATTCAATAAATGATGCAGGGAAAACTGGATAGCCACATGTAGAAGACTGAAAAAAGACCCACACATTTCACCTCTCACAAAAATCAACTCACGCTGGGTAACAGACTTGAACCTTAGATGTGAAACTATTAGAATTCTAGAGGAAAACATTGGAAATACTCTTCTAGACATTGGCCTAGGCAAAGAATTTATGAAGGAGACCACAAAGGCAATCACAGCAGCAACAAAAATAAATAAATAGGACCTGATCAAATTAAAAAGCTTCTGCACAGCCAAAGAAACTGTCAAGAGAGCAAATAGACAACCCACAGAATGGGAGAAAATTTTCACAAGCTACACATCTGATAAACTGCTGATAACTAGAATCTATTTAGAACTCAGAAAAATCATCAAGAAAAAAAATCAAACAACTCTATCAAAAAATGGGCAAATGACATGAACAGAAACTTCTCAAAAGAAGACAGAATGATGGCCAACAAACATGTGAAAAATGCTCAACATCTCTAATCATCAGGGAAATGCAAATCAAAACCACAATGAGATATCACTTAACTCCAGTGAGAATGGCCTTTATCAAAAAGTCCCCAAACAATGTTGGCGTGGATGCAGAGAGATAGGAACACTCCTACACTGCTGGTGGGACTGCAAACTAGTTCAACCTCTATAGAAAGCAATATGGAGATACCCTAAAGCGATACAAGTAGATCTACCATTTGATCCAGCAATCCCACTACTGGGGAGCTACCCAGAAGATAAAAAGTCACTTTATGAAAAAGACACCTGCACTCGAATATTTATAGCAGCACAATTCACAATTGCAAAATTTTGGAAACAACCCAGGTGCCTATCAATTCATGAGTGGATTAATAAAATATGGTATATGTATACTATTCAGCTTTAAGAAACAATGTTGATATAGCACCTCTTGTATTTTCCTGGATAGAGGTGGAACCCATTCTACTAAGTGAAGTATCTCAAGAATGGAAAAACAAGCACTACATGTACTCACCAGCAAATTGGTATTAATGGATCAACACCTCAGTGGACATATAGGAATAACATTTATTGGGTGGCGGGCAGGTGGGAGGGGGAAGGACGGGATGAGTATATACAAACACAATGAGTGAGATGTGCAACTTCTGGGGGATGGTCATGCTTGAGGCTCTGATTCGAAGGGGGAGGGGGACATGGGCAATATACGTAATCTTAACACTTGTATCCCTATAATATGCTAAAATCAAAAAATAAAAATAAAAGCTTTCATTATATACTATGATGCCACACACAGGAATGTAATATCATTTGCTTTTTAAAAATAAAGATATAATATTTATCCTCCATTTGAATATATTGCATAAACTCTGATCTTTGAATTTCCAACCACTAACAGCCTTGGAAGGTTTATTTTATACTGCTATACATTAGTTCAATAAAGGCAATAAAGGCAATAAAGACATTGTGAGTGTTTTATTGCCTTGAGGAATATCAGTGTCAATCTCCCTGACTTCTAAGAAAGCCAAGCCATAAAAATCAGTATCCAATTTAACATAAATTCAGGGCACTTTAGAGTTTTTGGTATGCCTTTTAGAAAATTTAGCTCAGCACCTTATACTCTTGTTTTTCTGTTAAGGACAATTTTCCATAATGGAACAACATTTTTACAAATAAGAGTTGTAGCATAATGATATTAAGTGGCAAGATTGAAATTCATGCTAGAAATATATATAAGATCTAATACAAGTTCTTCATAGTTATCACAATTCATACAATTATCTCATTGATACATTGACCAATAATATATCTTTGAAAATGAAATTAAAAATAGATACTGAGAAGGATCACTCTATAATTCAAAGTGAAAATGAAATTTTGTTCTTAATTTTAATACTTATTGTCAGAATAAATAAAAACTATTTTTATTTGATCCAAGAATATTCTAATTGTGCCCATTATTTTTTTATCTAACTCTGAGGAGTTATATCCTAAACTATTTTGTAAGAACTAGCTCAGTATTTTAGCCATCTGAGATATTTATGTAAATGACATATGCTTTCAAACATAAACTATAGTTTTTTCATGTTCTTTACCTTGTTTGATACAGAAATTCTCCCTTCCTTTACTTTTATTTTTAAAAAAGAAATATACTTTATTTTTAGAATAGTTTAGGTTTTAGAAAATTGGGGGAAAAGAGCACAGTGTTTTCATATCTCCTTCCCTCCCAATTTCCCTTATCAATATCTTGCATTAATGTGATACAGATTTTTTTACAAATGATAAGCTTTTATTGATACATTTTATTAACTAAAAGTCCATAGTGTATACTGGAGATTATTCTTTGTGTTTTATATACTATGGATTTTGATAAATATATAACATATATCCATCATTATAATATCATACAAAATACTTTCATTGTCCTAAAAATACTTGGATTCCACCTATTCCTTCCCCCTCACCCCCACCCAATCCCTGGCAACTATTGATTCTTTAGTTTTGACTTTTTCAGAATGTCCATATAACTGGAATTATATGTTTTTAAGACTTTTCAGATTGGTTACTTTTACTTAGAATAGTCCCTTAGGGTTTTCCCACATATTTTTATGGTTTAACAGCTCATTTCAATTTATCGCTGCATAATATTCCATTGTATGGATGTATCATAGTTTGTGTATCTATTATCCTAGCCTTAAATTGCTTTCCTTTCTCTAGATTCCTTTGGAATAAGTTTATATTATTGATACTTCATATTTCTTCTTTCCTAATAAATGCATTTGATTTTAAAAATTTCATTACAAGCATTGCTTTCCCTTTGACCCACAAATATTGCTAATTAAGTTGCAACACTCATTTTTATTTCACAATGTATTTTTATTTTTAAATTTTTAATTATTATGGGAACATAATAGCTTTATATATTTATAAGGTATATGCAATGTTTTTATACAGGCACACAATGTATAATAAACAAATCAGGGTAATTGGTTGAGGTACCCGTCACCTCAAGCATTTATCATTCCTTTGTGTTAGCAACATTCCAATTCTTTGCTTTTAGGTCTTTTAAACCATACTATAATTTATTGTTGACTATAGTCACTTTGATGTTCTATCCAATATTTATTCTATCTAATTACATATATATTTGTAATTATATATATATTTTTGTTTGTTTGTTTGTTGTTGTTGTTGTTCCTGAAACTAGATCTCTCTCTGCCACCCAGGCTGAAGTGCAGTTGTGTGATCATAACTCACTACAGCCTTAAACTCCTGGGCATAAGTGATTCTCCTGACTCAGACTCCTGAGTAGCTGGGACTACAGGTATGTGCCACCATGCCCAGATAATTTTTAAATTTTTGTAGGAATGAGGTCTCACTGTGTTTGTGCAAGCTGGTCTGAAACTCCTGGTCTCATGAGATCCTCCCAACTCAACCTTCCAAAGCACTAGGATTACAGTCCTGAGCCACTGCACCCAGTTCTAACTATATTTTTGCACCCATCAACAATCCCCACTTATGCCCCCCAAACCTTCCCAGCCTCTGATAACCATCATTCTATTCTTTGTCTCCATGAGATCAATAGTTTTAATATTTAGCTCGAAAATATGAGTGAGAACATTTAAGATTTCTCCTTCTGTGATAGGCTTATTGTACTTAACACAATGTTCTCCAGTTCAATCCATATTGTTGATAATGACAGGATTTTGTTTGTTTTTATGGCTGAATATGTGTCCATGTACAGTGAATTATTTATCCATCCATCTGTTGTGGGGCACTTGGTTGATTCCAAATCTTGACTGTTGTGAATAGTGCTGCAATAAATTTGGGAGTTCAGATATCTTTTTGACATATTGATTTCCTTTCTTTTGGATATATACCTAGCAGTGTGATTGCTGTGCCAAACAGTAGTTCTATTTTTAGTTTTTGAGGAACCCCCATAATGTTCTTCATAGAGGTTGCACTAAGTTACATTTACACAAAAATGGTATAATGGTTTCTCTTTTTCTAAGTCCTCGCCAGCATTTGTTATTGCCTGTCTTTTGATAAAAGCCATTTTAACTGGGGTGAGATGATATCTCATTGTAGTTTTGATTTGCATTTCTCTAATGACTAATGATGTTGAACATTTTTTATATACTTTTTGGCCATTTGTATGTCTTCTTTTGGGAAATGTCTATTCAGATCTTTTGCGCAAGTATTGATTGGATTATTCCATTTTTAACTATTGAGTTGTTGGAGCTTCTTATATATTCTGGTTGTTAGTCCCACTTCACATGAGTAGTTTGCAAATATTTTCTCCCATTCTTTGGGCTTTCACTTCATTTGTTGATTGTTCACCTTGCCGTACAGAAGCATTTTAGCTTGACATGAGTCCATTTGTCCAATTTTGCTTTGGTTGCCTGCACTTTCAGAGGGTTACTCAAGAAATTATTGTCCAGACCAATGTCCTAGAACATTTCCCAAATGTTTTCTTTTAGTAGTCTCATAATTTCAGATCTTATATTTAAATCTTTAATCATTTTGATTTGATTTTTGTTCATAGTGAGAGATAGGGGTCTAGTTTTTATTAATCTGCATATGGATATCCAGTTGTCAGTGCCATGTTTTGAAAAGAATGTCCTTTTCCCAATGTATGTTCTTGACATCATTGTTGAAAATGAGGTCACTACAGATGTGTAGATTTATTTCTAGGTTCTCTCTTCTGTTCTATTGATCTATGTGTCTGTTTTTATGCCAATACCATGCTATTTAGATTACTACAGTTCTGTAGTGTAATTTGAACAGATAATGTGATTCCTTTTGTTCTTTTTGCTCATGATGGCTTTGGTTATTCTGGGTCTTTTGTGGTTCTATATAAATTTTATAATTTTTTCTATTTCTATGAATAATGAAATTGATATTTTGATAGGAATCGCATTGAATATGTATATTGCTTTGGGTAGTATGGACATTTTTAAAATCTTGATTCTTCCAATCAATGTGTATGCAATATCTTTCCATTTGTTTGTGTCCCTTTCAATTTCTTCAATTTCTTTCATCAATATTTTATAATTTTCATTGTAGAAATCTCTTTTTCTTAAGTTTATTTCTAAGCATTTTATTTTATTTGTAGCTATTATTAGTGGGATTACATTCTTGGTTTCTTTTTTGGATTGTTCTCTGTTGGCATACAAAAATGGTACTAATTTTTTATGTTGACTTTGTACTCCACAACTTTACTGAATTTGTTTTTCAGTTCTAATTTTCTGTGAAGTTTTTGGGTTACTCTAAGTATAAGATTATATCATATATAAACAAGGATAATTTTCTTCTTCCTTCTATAGGAATTTTTGAGGGCTTTTATTATGAAAGGGTGTTGAATTTTATCAAATGATTTTTCAGCATCAGTTGAAATGATCATATAATTTTTCTCCTTTATTCTGTTGATATAATGTATCACATTGATTGATTTGTGTATGTTGAACCATCCTTGTATCTTTGAAGTGAATCCCACTTGATCATGATAAATAATCATTTTAACATTCATTGAATTTTTTTTATTTTTCATTGTTTTTATTTCAGCATATTATGGGGATACAAACGTTTAGGTTATGTATATTGCCCCCCCAGTCAGAGCTTCAAGTGTGTCCATCCCCCAGATGGTGTGCATTGCACTCATTATGTATGTATATGCCCATCCTCTCCTCCCTCTCCCATCTGCCCGATGCATTGAATTTCATTTGCTATTATCTTGAGGATTTTTGCATCTATGTTCATTAGAGATATTGTCCTATAGTTTTCTTTTTTTGTTGTGCCTATGATTTTGGTATTGGGTGATACTGGCCTTTTGGATGAGTTTGAAAGTATTCCCTACTTCTCAGTTTCTTGGAATAGTTTGACTAGGATTGGTTTTAGTTCTTCTATGAAAGGTTGGTAGAATTGAGCAGTGAAGCCAGCATGTCCTGAGATTTTCTTTGATGGGAGACTTTTATTTTTTTACTGCTTCTATCTTGTTATTTATTATTGGTCTATTCAGGTTTGGGTTTCTTCTTGGCAGGATGCATGTGTCTAGAAATTTATCCTTCTCTCTTGGGTTCTATAACTTATTGGCATATAGTTGCTCATAGTAGTATTCTGTATTTGTGTTCATATTATTACCAATAAGTTTTATACCTCTAGATAATTTCTTATCATTTGTTATGTTGTTTGGTTTAGATTAAAGAAATCCCTTTAGCATTTCTTATAAGGTGGGGCTGGTGTTCACAAAGTCTCTCAGCTTGTGTTTGACTAGGAAAGCCTTTATTTCACCCTCATGTTTGAAGGATATTTTTGCATAATAAAATTAATATTCTAGGATTAAGGTTTTTTTCTTTAGCAATTTGGATATTTTATGCCAATCCCTCCTAGCCTATAAGGTTTTCACTGTGAAGTCTTCTGCCAGATGTATTAGAGTTCATATATATATAAATATATATATATATTTTTTCTCTTGGTTCCCTCAGGATCCAGTCTTTATCTATGACCTTAGGGAGCTTGATTATTAATTGTCTTAAAGGAGTCTTGTTTGGGTTATATCTGCTGCTTGGTGTTCTATGACCATCTTTTTATGAATTTTAATATCTTTTTCTAGGTTTGAAAAATTACCTGTTATTATTTCTCTGAATGAGCTTGCTCCCCCAATCTCTCTCTCTACTTCCTCTTTAAGGCCAATAATTTTAAGATTTGCTCTTTTGAAGCTTTTTTCTAGATGGTGTAGGCATGCTTCATTCGTTTTTTCTCCTTTTTCCTTCTCACTGTTTATTTTCAAATAGCTTGTCTTTAAACTCATTAATTCTTTTATCTACTTGATTAATTGTGCTTTTTAGAGACTCTGATGCATCTTTAAATTCAACAATTGAATTTTTCACCACCAGAATTTGTGTTTGATTTTTTATTATTATTTCAATCTCTTTGTTATATTTCTCTGATAGACTTCTGAATTTCTTCTCTGTGTTGTCTTGAAGTTCACTGAGCTTCTTCAGAATAGCCCTTTTGAATTCTCTGCCTGAAATGTCACATATCTTCACTATTCTAGCATTGGAAATTGGTGCCTTATTTAGTTTGTTTGTTGAGATCATATTTCTATGGATATTCCTGATGCTTGTGGATGTTCATCAATGTCTTTGCATTGATGACTTTGATATTTATTATAATCCTCAGAGTTTGTTCTTGTTTGAATATTTCCTTCTTGAAACAGCTTTCCAGGTATTCAAAGGGAATTGAGAGTTGTGAGCTAAGCATTTGGTCACTGTAGCTGATTCAAAATTGGGTACCCCTAAGCCCAATCATGCTGTGACTCATGCAGATCCCTGATCACCAAGTGCCTTGGTGGACTTGGGTAAGAGTCCCTGGACTACCAGACAAAGTCTCTCACTCTCTTCCCTCACTTTCCCCCAAACAAAATAAATCTCATTCTTCATTCTGGGCTGCCTGGGGTTGGGGCAGGAGACATGTGAGTATTTCTTTACGGCCACCTCATCTGGAACTGTTCTGGGTCACACCTGAGGTTAGCCCAGTCTCACCCATGATACATGGTGACTGCTACCTGCCTATCTCTGATGTTTATTCAAGAATCAAGGGATTTATATTCAGCAGGTGGTAAATTTTGTGAGAACTAGTTCTTTCTTTTGGACATCAGGTTCCCTTGTGGCCCAGGGTGGGTCTAGAAATCTTATCTAGGATCTAAGGCTTGGATGCAGGGAATTCAGTAATATGCTTGGTATTTTATTTTACTGTGGCTGAGCTGGTGTGCACATTGGAAGACAAAGTCGTCTATGCTCTTCTCATCAGCAGAAGATGACTTTCCCTGAGCTTCACTGCCTGGATTTGGGGGAGAGGTGACACAGGTACTTGTTTGGCCATCACCACTAGTGTCTTACTGGGTCACATACACCTCCCAAGCCTACTTCTCTGAGCCCTGCATCTGCTGCAGGTATTGCCCAAGGACTGCAGTCTTTGTAACCTATCTTTCTTACATTTTTTTTTTTTTTTCCAGATCCCAAGTCACTTGCATCAGCCTGTGGTGGAGTTAGCCAGAACTCTACTGCTAGGGTGGAAGACTGCTCTCTGGCTGGGGCTAGTCTAAATTCTACCTCTATGGGTGCTTATAGAATTCTGCCCTGGTTGTATTCCCCTGTGACAGAGCAGCCCTGAATTCTAGTGCAAAGTCCCACAATCACTTCACTCTTCTTGCCCCAAGCACACAGATTCTCTCTCCACCTGGCACTGGCACAGTGTTGATGGGGAACAGGGAAGGATTGGTATAGGCAATACAAGATTCTCTTTCCTGCCCTCTTCAGTGTCTCTTTCCTTTGTATATTCTTAAAACTATATACTGTGATAAATTACCTGATTTTTGGTTCTTATGGAGGTGCTTCCTTGCATTGATATTTGTGCAGTTTGGTGTTCCTGTGGGGGACAATTGCTGCAGGTTCTTATTTGGTCATCTTGCTATGCCCCAAATCTCAAAATATTTTAAAATATTTCTCTTGAGACTTTATTTTCCACCTATGTATTATTTAGAAGTGTGATGTGTAATCCCCAAGTATTGAGGAATTTTCTATCTTTCTGTTACTGATTTCTAGTTTAATTCCATTCTGTATAGTAATATATTTTGTATAATGTTTTCTTGTAAATTTATTAGGGTATGTTTTATAAGCCAGAATTTGCTCTATTTTAGTGAATGGTCCATATGAGCTTGAATAAAATATATATTGTGCTGTTTTGATAAAATATTTCATAAAAGTTAATTAGATGATTTAGATGATGTGTGCTGATATTTTTCTTCAGTCCAAATCTATCCCTATGGATTTTGTTCCTTAAATAATTACCAAAAGAGAGGTGTTGAAGTCTCTAATTATAATACTGGTTTCTCTATTTTTCCTTGCAGTTCTAGCCATTTCAAAAATGCATTTCAATACTCTTTTCTTAAAATGTAGCTATCTGAGTATTGACTGTAGTGTACTGGCCTCTATTCCTAATAATTTTTCTTGTTCAAAAAGGTGCTTTGTCTGAGTTTAAAATATCCACACCAGGTTTCTGATTAGGGTTATCATGATATATCTTCCTCTATCACTTTGCTGTTGTTATAAAATCTTTTATCAGATATGTCACTATGACTTTAGTCTTGAATCTTTATATTTAAAGTGGCTTGCTTGTAGGCTATCTAAAGTTGAGTCTTTTTTATAAATATGAAAATATCTGTCTTTTAGTTGGCTTATTTGACCATTCACATTTAAAGTGATTCTTGATTTATTTGGGTTAATATCTAATATGTTTATAACTGTTTTCTGTTTATTATACTTATTGTTTTTCCCTCTTTTTTGTGTTCTCTGATTTTAATTGAGCATTTTATAAATCCAAGTGGATTCACTCTCATATGAGTAAAACTCTAACTTTTAGTTGTTTTAATTGTTGTCCTAGAGTGAAATATGAATTTTTAACTAATCCACACATGCCTTCAAATAACACTATAACACTTAATTTGTAATGTGGGTACCTTATAGCAGAGTGTTTCTAATTCCTCTTCCCATCCTTGTTGGCATTGTTGTAATTAATATCATTTATCCATATCTGTAATCACCTAGTAGATAAATGTTTAAACATTGAAAAAGTTAATAATATGCTTATATTTTCCTAGTGTTAATTCATTAAATTAAAAATAACATTAAATCAACTTATACAACAACTCAGTGCAGATACACAAAAATATTTTGGAAGTTAGGCAGCTTTACAGTATTTTATCTTTTTATCATAAAAGGCTAAAGTAAACCTTCTTTAAGCATTTAATTTATTTTTTGCTTTCCAGATGTACCTTCTTGGTGTTGTTTTTTTTTCTTTGGCTTTTCCTTCTTTTCTATGCTGCTGCTGCTTCTTTTTTTTTTATCTAATTGACTTTTCTCTTGACACTCTGATGGGAAAACCAAGAATTCTTCAGGTAATATGTTCTTATTGCAAAGTTTAAATGAAAAAAATATCCAGTAGCTGCAATTTTTTCTCACTTTCAGTTCTCATGAAACTGCTGCAAAAAGGGTACCTATAAGTCTGTCTAGGTTAAACATGTGATTTCAGTTTTTACAGCCATGTTAAATATGATAATTTTATGATTTTGTGGCATCTATACACTTTCTCCTGTGGGAGTATATTTGACATCTGTGATGGTATAATGGAAGTCAGCATGGAAGTATATTAGATTTAGACAGTTATGAATTCTGCTTCTACACAAAGTGCAGTAAATCTGTGTAAACTTAACGAATACTCTACACCACTGCCTTCATGATATTAATATTTGTCTGCCAGTATATTATCTTTCAAAGTATAATATTACAAAAATGAAATGAATCAAGACAAGCATATGTGTACTATCCAAATTGTCCAAATTTGCTGTGATTTTATTCATTTTTAAATCTATCTTTTTAAGTTTATCTGGCTGTTTCATTCATATATAATTTATGTATAATTTTGCATTCATACATAATACCATATAAAAACACTCTGGGTTTAAAAAAAAACTATATCAAAAAGAGTTATGATAATAATGAAAGCTAAGATTTACTAAGTGCTAGCAGTGTTTTTAGAACTATCTTTCATGATTAACAAGTATTCTATTTAATCCTTTTAACAAATCTATATTGTGTATTTTATTATAATTTCCATTTACAATTTTAGAAAATAAGGTTTAGAAAAGTTAGGTCAGGTGTGGGGAACCTGCAGCTTTACAGCCACATGTGGCCTTCTAGGTCCTTAAGTATGACCTTTTGTCTCAATGGAAATTTTACAGAACAAATCCTTTTATTTTTATTACTACTTTTTTGTTCACCTTTTATATATTTTTAAAATGAGTGTATTTAAAATGCCAAAGAATAAAGTAAGTTTCAATGAAATAATCTTCCAATATTGACCAGCACAATTAGAACCTTAGTAAGCCCATAAAGGCTAAATTGATGGCTCATGATTTAGTTCTACTTTTCCCTGCCTGACTGGTGCCGTGACTGCCACTATTGCACAAGGCTGACTGGTGAGAGTTTATGGAGGTCAAGTATGCCAGTCTGTTATCAGCTTTTGACAATGGGGTGCTGTGTTTTTCTTTCAAGTGGAATTTGTGACTAGTCGTACAACTCAGCGGCATTTTTTAATTCTGTCTGCTTCACAGCTCATCATGTCAAAAAAGACCAAGAAAATGCTGAACGAAAGAAACAGATTTTTTTTAATGAGGATTGGGGATTGCAATGTTATTTTGTTTCTGTTAAAGATGAGATGATTTGCTTGCTTTGTGATACTGCAATATTAACATTAAAAACATTCAATGCTCATCAGCATTATAACACTCAGAAGGACCACAGATATTTAAAATTAAAGGCAGAGACATGAAAGGTTGTATTGCAGAAGATAAAAAATGAAAAGCAAAAGCAAAGACAATTCTTTCCAGGGCAATAATACCTGGAAATAATGCCAACGAAGCAACTTATAAGGTATAAGTATATACTCGGGAAAAAGGGAAGCCATTAAGTAATGTAGAAATTATGAAAGAATGCATTGTCAAAGTTGTAGGAACTCCAATAACGTTTCAAAGTACAAACAACTGCCCCTTTCTAGTAGAACTGTAACTGACTGGCAGCATGAATTAGCCTTCAGCTTAACAGAAAAACTTCATTTAATACTTCTAAAAGAAAACACATCAATCACTTTGGATGAATCAATTGATACTACTCACTCAGTATAGATTTTATACTTCTTTTGGGTAATAACAGAAGATTTTCTTTGCTATGAATAGTTACTTGCTTTAGGCACTCTTGCAAACAGAACATGAAGAATAGATATCTTTAACAACTTTTAAGTTAAATGTCATGAAGTTGGACTGAATTTGGGTGAATTTAGTGAGTGTATGTACAGTGTAACTTCCATGACAGGAAACACAAAGGGTTTCTTGCACAGACTAAAAAAAAAAGAAGTACTGACAGATCCAGGTGCTTTCATTTCTATTGACTGTATTTTGCATCAGCAAAATCTATGTGCTAAAACTACTATTTTAAGTGACATTTTGCAACAAGTTATAAGTACTGTTAACTATAGTCATGCAAATGCAACACAGAATCATCAGTTTTGTCACATGCTCAAGTTGAACAATGATGTATTCAATGTAGATTTGCTGTATCATTCTAAAGTGCATTGGCTATGGCAGGAACAGATGCTAGTCAAAATTTTATCTCCTCAAGAACAGATAGTTAAATTTTATGAAGAACAGAGTCAGCAATATGAATTATTGAAAAAAGATTTCTATAGGAATGCCACATTTCTGTATATATCATACAAAAATATATATCATGCCAAATATATATATCATGCCAAATCAAAATGACTTGAATATTTCTTTGCAAGGTAAAACTAAATCTATATATGATATGTGGCAAAAATTCCAAGCATTTAAAAAAAAATAAAAGCTATGGTTTTTTCAAAACACTTCTTTTTCAAATTTTGGATGAACATTTTTCCCAAGTTAGCAAAGGTCATTGATGAGCAGGATATCTATGAGAATCATTTGAAGACTACACAACTGTTATAGACATAATCTGAGAAAACAATGAAAGGTTCACTGATTGAAAATCATGACATCACACTTAAATTAGCATTTCAGCCTCACCTAGTTGATATCACCAAGAAAAGCACCTAAAGATACACAGATGGAATTGATTGAGCTCTTAGTAGATGACATTTGAAAGCCATTGTTTGATGCTAACAAAGATCCAATTGAAATATGGAAAAATGCCATGCCTAAAATATACTCTCTTGGTTTTTAACCACATATTGCCAGGGACCTACATTCTTGTACCTAACCCAAATCAAGACACCCTTCAGGTCACAAATGACTAATGTCCATCTAAAGGATCAACTGAAACTGGCTGCCAATCTCTGTGCTGAAACCAAATAATCAAATGTTTTCCAACAAAAAATAGAGACAACAAAGTCATTAAAAGGTTAATTAATAAATTATTTTCATTTTTTGAAATTATTAAGTACATAGTAGTTAGATTTTTACAAAATAATATACATTTTTAATTATGTCTATTTTAAGTTTCTTGAATGCAAACTTATTTGATCACAGCAAAATTAATGTAGCCTTCCAACACAAAAAGCTTTCCCACCCCTGGCTTGAATAAACTTCAAAGAGTTCCCAGAGTTCACATGAAGGGGATAATCTTTAATCCAGGCAGAAGTTTAAATAAAGAGCTGAGTTTCTTGACAACAAAATAACTTTTTATTTTATCATAAGAAGGAAGTAGGCATTTTCCTTCATAAAATGAAATAAATATATATGTGTGTGTGTGTGTGTGTGTGTGTGTGGAGGAGGGTTTGTTTTCAAGTCATGTATAAAATGTGAAATATTTTTTTAATCAGAATAGTAAATCCTACTCATTTATCTGCCTGATTTCTGTCAGTATCCATTTATAAATGCTCCAGCACATAGAGATATAGTGTTTTAAAACAGAAATAGTAATAACACAATTCAATTTAAAAATGATATTTTTAATTATTTTTGATTCTGTGAAAAATGTATGTGTACTCTAATAATTATTAATTTCCTAATAGGAATAAACAGATAATTCAGATGAAATGCTTGTAAAAATATATGTAGACTAAAAATATAAATGTATACTTGGAATAAAATTATAAACAGTGTTTAATAATGGTAGTTTTTCTTAGACATCTATTTCAATTTCTGCAGAATATTTGATTTAATGTGTCAATAATAAATTTTAACATTATTTTTAAAATGCTGTCAATTAACATATAACTTTCTGTGCTAGTCATGAGTGTGAAAAAGAAAAAAAAATAAAATTAATATTTAACTGAATGACAGAATTATCTTCTGAATTTATCTTTTATTCACAAAGTATTTTTCTAAAGTGTTTGCATAATAACAATTGAACCATTAATTGGAGAAGATATTTGGTAAAATAAGTTTAAATAAGTCCAAAATTTGGATTCATTAAAACTCAGAGAACAAAGCTTTCACATAGTTTCCCTATTCTTCTTTCATATAGGTTAAAATATATCTGTGTCTACTATTCATTTTCTAGGGAATTTAGTGACAAAGTGGAAAAAGTAACGAGAATGGATAGAGAGCAAGCAAACAAATATAGCTCTACCTAGTCTGTGACATCTCATTTCTTCATGCTAATTTAAACTTTCCAGCAAAACAAATCCTGGCCATGTACCCAGAGTTCCTAGTCATCTGTTCCATTCAAGTTAGCATTTTATTGTATCAATATTTCAAGACAGCATAAGAAAGCCAGTCTGGTTACTAGGTTAATGAAAACTCTTCTTCATTTAAAACAGAAATGGGCCATTGTGGTAACCTTGAGGATGTACTTCTCAGATCTGCAATATTATGGAGCATAGTTGGCTGAGGATCCCGACTGCTGTACTCTAAAATCCATTGTTGCATTTCACTTTCTACATGCTGCTGCCTTTCAATGATTGCATTTGGGTAGGATACTAAGGCTTGCCTCTTTCTGAGAGACAAAGGATTCCTCTGTTAGAAGACATATTCTTCTGTGTTTTGAGGACTACATGATGAACTTACTGAACTTTCCTTGGAAATGTACTGTAGCATAAAATGTTTTACACCTAACTTTCCTTCTTCCTGTCTTCCTTTGTGTCTTCTCCCTTTCCTTCACTTAGGATCAGGCTAGTATCCTGATTTTGATGGCTCTCCCAGCCCTTTCTGTTCCCTCCTCATTTCTCCCAGTGATGTTCTTCAGGGGACCCAGACCAACAAAACCAAAAAGCAGATATATTATATATTCATATATATATACTCTTTTAATAAAATAAATTAAAAATAAATTATGTTATATATTGCTACAAAATAAATTTAAAGATTATTTTAGATATATATAACATGATTTATTTTTTAGCACATGAAACTATAAAAATATTTGAGTTTGTTACTTTTGGTAGTTATTCTTGTACATTTTCTCTCTGGTATTTAGTTGCATTTAAAAAAAAAAACAGTTGATCAAAGTAAATTTTCATCCTATAAGATATACCCTTGTAAAAGTATACAATTAAATAATTTTTAGTAAATTTATAGACTTGTAAGCCATCACATAATTCTGTTATAAAACCTTTCCATCACTACAAATGTTATTTTGTGTATGTTTCCAGTCAATGCTTGCTCCAATTTCCTAGTCCTTGGCAAAACCGTGTTCATTTGTGTTCTCATCATTCTGTTTACTAATTTGGTTGGCGAGGGAGGGATCCCACACCCTAAAGAGCATGAGTTTGTTTGGTCTGCCTCCATGTTTCCTGGTCCTTGATTCCCAGGGTCAGAAATGAGTACTGGTACCCAATTGAACTGATGATGGAGTGATCACAAATACAAGCAATCCCACACAAGCAGCATTTACTGCAAAGGCAAAGTACGTCTCAGAGGGAGAGACAGGTCATTCTCCATGAGTAGAGAAGACCCTGAAGTTTTTGCACACACTCTCTTTTATATGCTCTGTAGTTTCGTGGGATTTGCTGCTGTTTCCCGCCTTTGGGTGATTGACAGGCTGGGGTTGCATAACAGGTTATATAATAGGATAGGGTTATATAACAGTTTCCTTTCTATGTATATGTCTTCCCAGAATCTTTCACAAAAAGCCTACAGGGAGAGTCAAACCTATAATGCTAATTAGATGGTAATGAGGAGGTCCATTAAGGTCACTAGGAGCTCCTCATTGTGCATGTTCTGCCCTAGAAAAAGTCTCTGGTCACAAATATCTGATATTGCAGTTTATTTTCTGCATTCTGACTGGTTCCTGCTTCCCACCTTTAGCCGCTTTTCAACTTGCCTTGCCACCTGTTCGCCCTCCACCCAGACCTAACAAGATAGCTGAACATACAACACCTGATACTAGAGAGAGAAGATTGGCAGCTCCTTAGTTGTATATACTCACAGTGCAGAGAAGGGTGACACTGGGGCCACATGGGGATGCACTCCGGAGCAGAGTGAACCAGCAGGGGTTCTGAACCAGGCAGGTTTGTAGTAATAGGAGGGCAAGATACCCCCTGATTCCCAAGGGAGGATGTGACTGATTGTTTTGAATAATTTTTCTGCTGGTAGGGAAGTGCGACCAGTTAAGTTAAGGACCAGGTGCAGTTCAATTGTTCTGGCTGATAGGGAACTAGCTGGGTCTGAATCCTTTCCTTTTGAGTGGGGACATACATAGCAAGGGCAAGGAACTTACAGTTAAGCCCTCAAGGCCTTCTGAGGCTCAAAGATGTCAAGGAAGCACTTGAAATTTTAGACTTTACAAAGTAATTTATATCTGGCTTCTTTCCCTCAGCTTGATGGTTTTGAGGCTCACTTGTGCTATAACATATGCACCATGTATCACATATAGCACATATTGTTGAATAGTATTACATCTTATATGTTTAGCATATTCTGTTACCCTGTACCAGTGGAAGAATATTTTGATTGTTTCCAGCTTTGGCTGATAAAGAACAAAGCTACTAAACTATTTCTAAGAAGGTATTTTTTTGTGAGAGTATGTGTAGGTACATAGTTTTCAATTCTCTTGAAAATATCCAGGAGTGAAATCACTGGGTCATTTGTCAAGTTTATGTTTGACTTTTTAAGAAACTACCAAACTGTGTTCCAAAGTGGCTATATGATTTTACATTCCCACCAGCAATGTTTGAGCATTTCAATTTCTTTACTTCCTCACCAAAAACTTGGTATCATCAATTTATTTATTTTTTCATTATAGGCATTGAATGGGTGTGTAGCTATATTACACTGTGGTTTTAATTTGCATTTTCCTAATGCAATAAAACTAATAAAAATAGAATAAGTAAATAATTGAAATAAAAATGGGGCTCTAATGAAGGGTATATGAGTATTCTTAAAACAAGAAAAAATGTAAAGATTTTCAAAGCCCTAGGCAGGTACAAGAGAGCAAAAAGCTCTATTGAGAACTTTTGTTTCACTTGTGAATCAAGCTTTTATGGCACAAATTGACCAATTGAGGAAATTTTAGAGAATAGTGGCTTCCAGGTAGTAGAGTCCTTGTATATGAAAAGAAGAAATTCCTTGACAGATTGCTTTGCTCTGTTGTGAAAATTGTTTGCATACTCATACTTGTTAATTTGTTTTTAGCTTTAGAATCATCTTTACTACAAAACATTTAGGACTTAATTATGGTTATAAAACCAAATGTAAATGCTGTCATCATTGTCAATGGATGAATTGAAGCACTGTTCCTTTTTTCCATAAACCATTTGAAACTATTTGATTTAGTTATTGCTAAAAATGAAGCAAAATCAAATAAAAATAAAGGGAGATGAATATATAATGGGAATATGGGTACACTTACCTTTTGCAAAGATTTAATACTAAAATTTTCATTTGTTATAGTAATAAAAAGCTATATTTCACACTACTGCTTGTTCCTTGGCAAGAAACAACTTTTCCTTGTTCTCTGGTCTGTAAGCCATTTCTCCCCGATGAGAAGGGGAAGGAGGAAGAGAACTAAAATATCCTGAGAGATTGCCAACTATAGACAGACATTGCATTAGAGTTTCTAAATATCTTATCTCATTAATACTCACAATAAACCTACTAGGAAGAGATTTATCTCTTTATAGTAGACCAGAATAGTTTTTAGTTTACCAGTTTTGAGACTAAGCTAGGCTCTACCTAAGGAAATATGCTTATAAGAGAGTCATCTTTTTCATTTAAGCATTAGAAAAAAAAAAAGATTTAATCTAACTTTAATACAAGATATTTTTACACAGATGACAAAACTTACTTTTTTTTAGTTACCTTGTTAATTCAAAGAAATAATTTATCATCTCTAAGGGATTGTATTAATTCAGCTGAATTGCTATAAAGAAAATTCCTGAGGCTGGATAATTTATAAAGAAAAGAGGTTAATTTGACTCACAATTCTGCAGACTGTACAAGAAACATGGCACCAGCATCCGCTTCTGGTGAGTGTGTCAGGGAGCTTCCATCAAGGTGGGAGGCAATGGGGGAACAGGTGTGTCACACTGTAACAGCAGGAGCAAGAGAGTAAGAAGGTGGTGCTGGGCTCTTTTAAACAACCAGCTCTCATGTGAACTAATAAAATGAAAACCCACTCATTATCAAGGGTAGGGCACCAAGCCATTCTTGAGGGATCTTCCCCCACGACCAAAATACTTTCCACCAGTCCCCACATTAAACACTGAGAATAAAATTTCAATGTGAGATTTGGAGAAGACAAACATCCAAACCATATCATTTCATCCTTGGCCCCCAAAATGTCATATCCTTCTTACATTGCAAAATACAACCACCCCCTTTCAATAATTCCCCAAAGTCTTAACTTTTTTCCAGCATCAACTCAAAAGTCAATGAAGTCCATGATAGGTAACAAACAAATAAAAAAAAACCCAAAAGAACAATCACTACCTATTTACCCTTATAGGAATGAGCATTCACCAAGGAAGTATGCCCCTACAGAATAACATCTCTTTGGTTCAAATGACTTAGCATACTTCTCTATCATAAATGTACCTCTGTATCTGTTTAACTTTAACTGAAATGTAAGGATATATTTAGATGTGAAATATGTACTGAAGAAATAAGGTAGTAGTTTTTCATAAACAATTGCAATTCTACCATCCTCTAACCATATGATAAAATCCAGTGCAAGTTTAAAAACAAAAAGGAAAAATACTGAGGGAAATTAAAAAATAATCAGTAGCTTATATATATAGCCTGCATATGAAACTGAGTAGGAAAATGTGTAATCACCTCTACTAATATATACTCAGCTTACTGTATATTAATCAAGAATACATTTATTTTATTTTAATATATATTGAATCAGAATATATTTAATGGCCCAAGAACAAGTCTACTCAAGTTACTACTTAATATGTAATTAATCCTTGGCATTTAATTAAGTGTATTTCTTTCTTAAATTATATATCTCAAAAGTTATTTACAAATAATACTCATGAAACGTGATGAGATTTATCAATAGGGTTAAGAATGAATATTTTGAGAAATATCTCTTCTGTATAGATACCCAATGCATTGTTTCAAAAATATGAAAATGACTTTTAAATGAATTATTTATGTAGGACTAATGAAAAAATAAAAAATGAGGAAAAACTATAAGATAGCATCCTTTTATCCAAACATTACCATTTTAGTTCATTAATAATAATTTTTATTAAAAAGTATCATACATATCCTTATTAAAAGTAAATAATATTAGTATTTGAATATAATCAAAGACTAAATATAAACACTGCTTTTTTCATTCTTGGTTCAGAAAAATAATAATTAAATTTAATTGGCAGAAAAATAAATGTTAGATCCCAATATTTCAGATAATTAAAACACATTTATATGTGTTTATTTCTCTAGTTGTCCAATTTATTTCATATGATTGCTGTTACTTAGCATTCTTGAGCCTGCCCGGTTTTTCTGAATGATTTTACTTTACAACATTGTTTAGGTAACATATATATTTGATAATAATTTGATACTTTATTTCTACTTTTCTCTTATAGATGTAATGAATTCCAAAAATCAATTTCACTTTAACATTATTTCTAATCATTTTTTAAGCAGGCATAGCTCTTTATGCATTGAGTGTCTGTATTAATTGTTTTAATGTTCATATTTTCAAGCTGTCTCTGGCTTTTCCTTTCACTAAGATTAAAATTGAAGATTTATTCCTGGTCAAGATAAAAGTAGTATGATCAACTTGTATTATGCCATGGGGAGGATAAGTGAAAGACATTTCACGCCAAAGCCAAATAATGACTCTTCCATTGTGTATTGTATATTGTGCGTTCATGGTATCTTCAAAAGATAAATATATACAATATTTTATCTAATTTAACTCTGCTAGAAGGTTTTTCATCTCTTGGTTTTTCTACTTATCCTCTATGACATTTACTGCCATCAAAAATGTTAAAAATTAAAAACTAAAGCTATGTATGTCTCAAAAATCTGGAACATGAACTGTTGGTGTTCTAGCATTAAGCATTTCATTGACATGACAGCTGATATAAAGGAAAATATATATTTGATATTTAAGAAGAATCACATTCACCCACACTTAGTATTTATGAATTCTTCCTAGTATTTTTCAAAAACCTATTTTAGTAACTAAATAATTGAAAATTTATGCAAGGTCAAGTAACTATTATTTTGATAGATAGTTTAATATAAGTTAACTAGGTATAAATTTGTTAACTAGGTATCTGAAAGGGAAAGAGAGAGAGAGAGAGAGGGAGAGAGAGAGAGAGAAAGTATATGGGAGAGAGCCTTTTAAAATATATCCTATGTTGCAACTGCAAAAGGTAATTTCCACCCCACAAATAGAAGTTAGAATTATTAAAACTTAAACAATGGATGAGTGTCCCTGTAGAGATCAACCTGAGACATCTGAGCATGAGTGGTTCAACTATAGATAGAAGAATATGCTCTTGCCAAGGTAAAGAGGTGGTGTTCTGTAACTCTTAGAGGAACTGCAAACAGAAAGGCTACAGACAGGAAAGACAGGAAGACCACACAGGAAACAACATATGAAAAAGCACTTCCTTCTTCCTGCTCCAACCTTGTAAGCTTCTGGTAGTGCCTCTTCTTGGTAGAGCCTAATAAGAAGCCAACTGACAAGCAAAAATATGGCTTACAAAATCATTTTCTGTGAATTACCAAGGAGAATATGGAAGGATATTTTTAAAGCTGAAAGGGAATAGATTAATAAGTAGCTAGTCCATCACATCAGCTCATCAGCATCCACTTGCACATTTCAACACATATTTGTTTTGAAATAATCTGAAACTTGGATCAAATTTACTAATAAAGTATAAGTTTTCCCCTTGAAAATATTTTAACATAATGGAAGAGTTACACAATGCTCCATCACCTCTGAATTTGGGCATTTTCTACCAAGATATTTTCTAATGTAATAATAATCAGAATCAGAACATTGACATTATTTCCATCCAATCCTCAGACCTAATTCAACTTTCAACTATTGTGTTAATAATGTACTTCAGAGCAAAAGGATCCAGTTCAGAATGAATTACATGTTGCTTTTAATTGTCATGTGTCTTGTTTTCTTCAGTCTGTGATGTTTCCTAGTCATTTCTTTGACTTCATGACCTGGACAATTTATAAAACTGTAGAACCATTTTTGTAGAATGTTTCTCAGTTTGGAAAACAGCTTAAGTATGCACTTTTTTTTCCCCCAGATTTTCTCATGATTAGATTCTGGCCATGCATCTTTGATAATGACATAACAAAGGTGTTGCTATGTTCTTCTCATTGCACCTTATCCATGGTTAGGATTTCAGTGTACCCCAATACTGCTGAAGTTTACTTTGTTCTCTTAGTTAAGGGTGTACCTGCCACTTCTCCCACATAAAGTTACTCTATTTTCCTTTTTAATGAATAAATACTTGTGGGAAAACACCTTAAAACTGTGTAAATGTCCAATTTTTCAGTAAACCTTTTTTATTGATATAAGTGTGGATTCATGGGTTTCTATAATATTTTATCCTATGACATATAATCTATTGTAATATTGTCTTAGTTCCTTTTCTGTGTCTTATAACAAAATACATAAAACTGGGTAATTTATAAAGAAAATAAATTTATCTCATAGTTATGGAGGCTGGGAAGTCCAAAGTCAAAGGGCATATCTGTTGAGAACCTTCTCTGGGGACTCTTTCATCCTGAGGTGGTGCAGGGCATCACATGGTGAGGAGGCTAAGGATTTCTTCTGAGACCATATCTCAGGTCTCTCTGTCTCTTTTATAAAGCTACTTAGTTCCCCTCCAAGATAACTCATTAATCCATTAATCCTTGAATCAATTAATCCATTCATAAGTGCTCTACCCTCATGATTTAATCACCTCTTAAAGGCCCCTCTTCTTAATATTGCACATAAGGGATTAAGTTTCAATGTGTGTTTTGTAAGGAACAAATATTTGAACCATAGCATACTGTTTGATTTTAAGTTAAAATACTCCAGTGTTAAAACAGGCATCCTTTTTTTCTTTTTTTTAACATGCATCCATCGACTCTGAGTACTTCCGTATTTTCTCATACATTGAGATATTCCAGGCCCATCTCTTACTTTTCCAGTTTATTTTGGTGAAAAGTCTAAAATAAGTCAATCAGAAATGCTACAATTAAAACTAATATTATCACAGGGGCATAATCTCTTTCATAGGCTCAAAAAATACCTAAACTGAAATATTGAAAAGAAAGACAGGAAATGTGAAGAGGAAAAGCAGAATTAAATATCCATGAGTGGTGGAATAATAGCACAATGTCTAAGATTTATATAATCAGAATCCCAGAAAGAGAAGATAAAGATTGAAAAAAAATGTTTAAAAGAAAGAATATGTTATAGAAGAAAAAAAATAAACTTTAATATCATTTCATTCCCAACTCCATTTATAACACTAAGGTAACTTTTGTACTTTTGCAAGAACTCCAAATAAGGTCAGTAGGAAAAATAAAAATAAAATATAGGAAAAATAAAAATAAAAAAAAAATTAAAAAAAATAACAGACCTTTCAGCAAACACATATGCAAAAATATCTTGAACTCTATAGAAAATTGAAAAGATGGACAGATACAGATACAGATATCAATGAATACTAACAACCTATCTATAAATATATGAAGACATTGCATCATGACTTATATAGATTTATCCAGAAATGTAAAACTGATTTAACTCTATAAAATTAATTGATGTAATTTCCCATATTAACAAATTAAAGGGGAAAAATTATATGAAGATATTGATTATATTTATAGAAAAAGCACTTGATAATGATTACTATCTATTCATGATGAAATCTATAGCCAAAAAAATTATCTGGCTAATGTTACCTACAATTAAAACTTACATAAAACATTCTTTTTAAAAGTGAAACCTAGGCTACTTTTTTTTTAAATTAGAAAAGATAAAAAAAAGATCATGTTCCCCACTTATATGCAATCTTGAAGTGCATTGCTAGATGGTGGAATAAAAGGAAAATGAGATAAAACCTATAAGATTGAAAAAGAAAGAAACCTTAGTCATTATATTGTTTTGAAAAAGAAAAGGAAAAAAAAACATTATTTTCAGGCAATAGCTGTGTACATAGAAAATCCAAAAGAACTTAGAGAGATAAATTTACATAATTACTAAGGTTAGATATAAAAATCAATGTAAAAAATCACTTGTATTTCACTTAGACACAACAATTGAGAAAGAGCATCTTTTAAAAAAGCAAAGTAGTATTAAAATATACAGTACTGAAAAATAAATAGAAAGCAATAAAACGTTATCAAGAAGTATAAGGGAAAGCTAAATAAATGAGGAGACATACAATACATACATTTTCACGAATTGTTAGACTCAATGTTGTCAGGTTGTCAATCTTCTTCAAGCCGTGCTGAATATTAAATGTGTTCCAATTAACACTTTGTATGTGTGAAAATTAATGGGGTTATCTGTTTTACATACTAACAATACTTCATAAAACCTTAATAACTAGGATAATGTATTTTTGGTGCACATCTAGACAAACACACATATGTTCAGATTAAAGAGCCCAGGGACAGACATATGCTTACACGAAAACTTGATTCATAATGAAGAAGAGTGAGGAAAACCTTTTCAATTGTACTAGGAAATTGTTATGTATATGGAATAAAAGTATTTTAATTGAATCCCTTTCTCTGATGTAAATTTCAATTCCAATTGTATTATAAGGGATAAGCAAAACAATAGAAAATACAGGATAATATCTTTGCAGACCCAGAGGAGAGATGTATTTTTTTAAACAAGAAATTAACCATCAAGGGGAAAAAGAACATATTTGACCTTATTAACATAAAAATATTTCCTCATGAAAGGTCCCTGTTAGGAAAATATATTTTTACTAGATAATAAAGAAGCAAATGATATTTGTAGCATATATTCTCAAAAATGGACTCATTCCAAATACTCATGAAAACTGCAAGTAGTTAAGTGTCAGATAAGAAAATTGGCAGCATCCTACAAGAAATGTTTCACAAATGCACATATTTCTTCTCACAAGGCAAACAGCTAAGATGAAAATGTTTGATAATATAAAGTTTTATCAAGGATGTAGAATAACTGGATCTCTCAAACAATGCAGAACACCAGTAGGGATAAATAACTAAGTTGTAAAATAGTTTGGGATTGCCTAGCGAAGTGGAAGATACGCATTTTCTGTGACCCAGGAATCCCATTTCTAGGTGTATACTCTAGAGAAAACTGATTTTTTTTTTCTACTAGGAGACATGTTTAATAATGTTCATGGCAGCGTTCTTCCTAAATGCAAATATAACAAACAACCCAGATATTCAATTATCATAGAAATTAGTATTATGAAATAGGAATAAAATTCAATAATCTGTCACACACAAAAAAATTCAAACTGTAGCCTCATACAAAAATTTGATTGATGCTCATAAAATAAAATTATGTGATTGATTAGAATATATAATAAATATCTGATTCTATCTATTCATATGTAGGCGACACAAAAATATAATGTCTATGGGTTACATATTTAAATGACAAAATTTTAAACCAAAACAAGTGATTGATGTAAAATTCAGGACATTCTTACTTCCGGCAGAGGTAAGGGGTTTGTGACCAGGAAGAGGCAATTGTGTGTGTATTGAACAATTTCTACCTTTTGATCTGTATGTTTGCTTATAATTACTTAGGCAGTATATAAATATTCTTGCTGTTTTGTGAATGTGTTATATTTCACAATAAAAAGTGAAATATACAGATCTTAATTTGTAGTAGTTAATTTCCTTTTTAGTCCATAAGGATTTTAAGAAACTTGGCTTTGATTACTATTAATATTTCTTTAACCAATTGAAGATGTTTTTAAGTTTTATTTTCTTATGATATACTCAATTTGCTTTATTTTTAAAGCAGAAAATCTACTTAAGAGGCATGAAAAAGGTGGTGGTGTGTCATTAAAAACTGACTTGTTAAATTTGAGCTCCTGAAATGGAAAGTAGAATAGTGGGTATTAGAAGCTGGAAAGAAGGGTGGGGGAAGGAAAATTGCAGAAAGGCTGATTAATAGATTCAAAATTACAGCTAGATTGGAGGAATGAGTTCTTCTGTAGAGTAAATATGGTTAACTTTAATTTATTGTATATTCTCAAAAACTAGAAGAGAGAATTTTGAATATTCACAACACAAATAAATGATTAATGTTTGAGGTGATGGGTATGCTTACTACTGTGATCATTACACATTGTAAACAGGTATTAAAATATCACTCTATAGACCATAAATATATATAATTATTCCATATCAATTAAAAAAATTTAAAAAGATTTAAATTGACTTGGTGTCATACACAATACACTATTTTTGAATGAGTGTTCTCTTACTTTCTTGTATTTAATTGGGGAAAATTTTTAAAAAGCTGTTTTAACAATATAGGCAAGCTGCTTCTGTAGTCATACCTTTTGTGTATAATTATGTTTTTTCATATTTGTTGGAGAGGCTTCATATTGATTAAAATTTCTACATACAAAAAATACTGTCAATGTAACAATACAGTTTATATCTTCAAAATAGACTACTGGTTCCTTAATTTTATGAATTTCCTGCTAAATATTTTATTTATATTATAAAGCATTGTCAATAAAGTTATAATTAAAAATACATGCATAACTTCCAAATGTGTTTAGAATTTAGATTACTGAATTAGAAAGTATAAACTTATTAAAGTAGTAAGCGGTCCTTTCAAACACAAAACTAATGAAAGTTTTAAGTACAAATGATTGCCTCAGCTGTCTGATAAGATAATAAATTACAGTTAATATCAAAGTAATGTCAAAAGCCAATTCACTGTAGATAAGTGTTTGAAATTGTTTTTGGGAATATTTAACAAACAAAATCCAGTCAAGTTGATGCTATATTATATATTAATGGATTGTTAATGAAACTCAAGAAAGTTGAGAACAGGTTTACTGATGTCTTTATCATTTTTATGTGCCTACATTTTCTTTCAGCTTGTGAAAAGTCACAAGGCAACATGTTGAAAGATAGTCAAGATGTAGATAAGCACTTATGTTTATAGCCAATATATATATAAATTATTTAAAAATATATACCTAATAACTTTATATTGATAACCATGTGTAAAACTGCATATTAGTGGAAACAAAAACCGTACAGCAAAATTTCACAGTAGTCACTGCTAATTGGAGAGAATCTAAAAGATTTTTCTTTCCTTCTATGTTTTTTTCACATTATTTTATTTTCTTATTTTTCTAAATAATTATTTATTTTTATAGAAATAGATATTTATTAATAAATAAATATTTTATAGAAATAAATGACAAAATCAATAAAAGATTGTTATTCACCTGAAAATATGGTGAATCTATGTTTCCTTCTTATTTATAAAATTTCTTCAGTTGTATGTAACACATGGCTATAAATTCTGAACATAGAGACACTAAGAAAAAAAATTACTTTCTTTTATTTTGTTTGGACTCTCAATTCTATTCCCTTTATTTTATTTATTTATTTTTATTTGAATAGATTTAAGAGTACAAGTGGTTTTTGGTTACATGGATGAATTGTGTATTGATGATCTATCTCTTTGGTGCCAGATACAGGTACTTTAAAAGACATTGCAACTGATCTCTACACACGGTTTCCTAAGAATGGAAATAATATTATCAAAGGCACTTATTCCCATAAGGATGGGACAGATAATCTCATGATAATTTAGAATAGATTTTAGGATTATCTAGTGCTGCTGATAATCAATTGTCATTTCAGTACTAGAAACACTGACTTTTTTCCCAAAAAAAATAGAGTTGATGATACTAAAATGTGGATAAGCATAGTGAGCTACTGACAAAATTCAAATTTCCATATTTTATTATCCAAATTGCTATAAATAAGTGTAGTATAATTTTTTGGTAAATGAAAATATATCTGTGAGTAAAATTAGACAAGCAAAAAATGGAATGTATGATTTGTATGACATTTTAAGTTTTAAAAGAATAGCTTGCACACATACAACTTTGAGAGGAAACAATTGAAATAATGTTTTAATTGATTGTATAGTTGATAAAAGATGCCTCAATTTGTAAGGCACTACATCTCTTTGCTCTCTGATCTCCTCATGCTTAAAATCAGGCCATGATTGTTGCAGGGTACCTAAAGTTTGTATCAGTTTTTATTATCAATGATTTTATTATTGAATCAACACTTAACTTTTGCCCTTCCCTCTTTAAGACTCCTATAACTTTCTGAAAAATTCCCTGCTTTGTAGAGCTAGCTTATTAGTCTTTCATATTGAGAACTAGAGTTATGTTTGGTATTGCTAGCATTTCTCTTCTCTTAGATATGTTCATGGCAATTCTTGCTGGAAATGCTCAATAATTTTGACCCTTTGGATGAATGCAGATCATTGAAATTCTACATTTTTACTATATTTATGATAATACAAATGACATATGTCAACTTTTAGGTATGGTAAATAGACAAATTTAAGCCAGGTAGTTAATCTCAGATCGTTAGTCACCAAGTCTTCATATCAGAGTGCCATGTGTGTCTATTGCCTGCTTTAGGGCATTCGGTTTCTGAAAGAATGTTTTTGCAACTGAAGAGACTTAGGCTTAAAGATTTACTTTTAAGAAGGTTTATTTTTTAAAACATTATGTTTTTATGGGTATCCTCATCTCAAGGGTATCCTCATCTTCTTTCAGAGGCCAAATAAGTAGTTTCAGCATTTCGTTGAAGGCATCTTTCAAAATTGTTACACAGGTAGAATCTCTACTCACAAGAATGGGCATTTAGCAAAGCAAGCATCAAAAGGCACGCCTCACAGAGAAAGCCAAGGAGCTTGACAGACCCAAAGAAGGTATGGATAAGAAAATAAACACTAACAATCAGTCCAACTGGATGTAGCTGTAATGTTTGTTCTTTCTAAAAGTGTTTTTGTTAAAGGGTTTATTCTACCCGCATTTAAACATTGTTCATTTTTTTCACAACACATTTGTACAGAAAGCTTTATTAGTTCTTCCCATAACAGTGAAATGTAATGCCACATTTTATAAATGATCTATAAGCCCTGGCAATATTATACAGTCATTTTAAAAGCTAGTCCTGTGTGTTATTTGTCATTTTGAAAAGAGTATGGTTAAAAGCTGATTTATAATGCTGTGTGAAATTTAATCTGATGTGTGAAATTATAGAAACCACATAAAATCTAAACATAAATAGATTTTGAATGTTTCTTTTCCCAAGTAACCTTTTTATAAGCCTATCAGTCTCTGCAATCATCATGAAAGCTGTTTTAAAATTTCATTTATGTATGCTATATAACATGCAAATGTATATATGATATGTTATTATCAGTTTTATTAAAATCGATAATATTGTTTGTCAATGTGTAGCTAACAGTCCTTTTAGACAGAGTAATTGGGAATCCCATTTTATAGGAAGTGAGTTTGAGTTGTACTGGTACGTTGCCTTCTTGACTTTTCATATGGAAACATACTACCTGAGATGATGCATACCAGTGTAATTTTCCAGATAACTCTATAGTACAGTAATTTGGGAATTATGAATTGATAATCCCTCTCTTTTCATTTTTCTTGACTAATGTGAAGCATCTTATCTGTGAGTCATTTACTGTAATCTTTCTAGAGTCTTGGGCATTTAGTTGTCTACCTCCATCTCTGTCTGTTGAGGTCACTTGCACAGGTGGCCCTCTTAGACAACATCCAAGATGATCCCACATCTGTGCTGTCTCGTACATGTCCCAAAGTGGTTGTAAAGGAAAAACATGTGATCCCCTTATCTCTAAAAATTCTGAGATTGGAATTAAGTAGGAAAATCTCTTTAGTCTTCTTAGGCCTTCTTAGCATCAGGCACCACCCTCCAAAATATAGGAAAACACTTCTAAAATCCTCCCAGTGGTTCTTTCTTAAGTGACCCTCAAAAGTCTTATAGGGGGTGTGGCTAAAAGGTAGTATCATTTGCCTTGAATACATTTGTTTTTAGACCAGCTACAAACAAGTGGAAATGTTGGGTTCTTCAGTGTGTATATTTTAAATTTTGATATAATTCAGTAAATTTTTTCCCTACCTGGTTTTATTAATTTATACTGGACATATTCGAGAGTGTTGGTTTCCTCACATTTTTCATTTATTCGTATATTTATTTTACTGTCCATTTTCCATTTTTATTGGTACAGCAATTCGTACACTTAAAAAGAATCTAGTCTCAATGGAAAATACAAAACCCATTAATAGTTCCTCAGTATTTTCCTATTAAATGATAATTTTCTCTATGCATTTTGCATGATATATTACTCTAAAATGTTTTCTATCAGTTTTACGTCCATTTAAAAATAACTTTTAGGCTGGGTGCGGTGGCTCACGCCTGTAGTCCTAGCATTCTGGGAGGCCGAGACAGGTGGATTGCTCGAGGTCAGGAGTTCAAAACCAGCCTGAGCAAGAGTGAGACCCCGTCTCTACTATAAATAGAAAGAAATTAATTGGCCAACTAATATATATAGAAAAAATTGGCCGGGCATGGTGGCGCATGCCTGTAGTCCCAGCTACTTGGGAGGCTGAGGCAGGAGGATTGCTTGAGCCCAGGAGTTTGAGGTTTCTGTGAGCTAGGCTGACTTCATGGCACTCACTCTAGCCTGGGCAACAAAGTGAGACTGTCTCAAAAAAAAATAAAAAAAATAAAAAAATAAATAAATAAAAATAACTTTTAGATTATTGAAGCAATTGGACACTATGACGACTCCGATTTTTTTTTTTTTTTTTTTACCTTTCTTCCTTTCTTAATTCCATTCTCTCTCCACCCTCTTTTCTGCTTGGAAACAATAGTAAAGGAAAACAAAATTTAGGAAAATCACTTTATATTTACTTCCCTGATTTATCAATAAATTAAAAATGTTTAAGTTCTAATGTGCATGTGTGAACAAGACTGAGAATGAGAGAGCTTGCACTTGGGAGAGAGAAAAGGGGACATAGGGATTCAAAAAGTAGAAGGAAAAGGAAAGGTATTAGAAAGATGATTTCTTTATGTGAAATGTAAAATGTTTGTTTTGCTATAGGAAAATATAATTGAGTTTTTTACTAGAGACATTCTATAATAATGGATAATTCATTTTTATTAGAATATATTCATTTTTGTATAACTTAATTATATTTGAGGCATACACATTCTAAACCAGATCACTTCTTTATTGCTTTATGCTCCAGCTTGCATTAATGCCTTTAGAAATTTTTCTTAGCAACATCTATGAACGTGCTATGAGAGGAGATCATCTAAGTCTTGAATCATGCACCTTTAAATTAAACAAAACATAATGTACAACTTATGAAAGGGATAATATACAATTATTTAATGTATCAGAAATCCAATTTCTTGCTTTTTTCCTCCTTTTTCTTCTGACGAGCTTCAAAAACACTCTTTTCTATTGATACATGATTTGCACGTTGGTAGCTTCCAAATTACATTCTCTCCCCTCTGTTTGTTTTTCTTTTTTGCCTCTTATCATATCATTTGTTCACTATTCAAAATATATTTTATAATATTTAAGCAAAGAAACATTAGCATACTTGATGTTCCCTGTCCTACATTGCCCTTTCTTCTTTCTTTGACAATTTGTTCCTTTCAAGTGCTATGGTTTTTAAAAGGGGAGGCTTCACAAAAGTGTACCCTGGTGTGCAACCAGTCAATATGAATGTAGGAGAGCACTGGTGTAGTGTCAGAAATGTAGAAAAGGGAAGCAAGGGAATAGAGTGCACACTGCAAATATGCAGAATGGTAAGATGCAAGATTATCATTTCTTTAAGTTGAAAATTATTTATGGCAAGCCATATTTTATGCAGCAATCAGGTTCGATTGGGAAAACAGCTTCTGACTATGCTACACTGTGATTTTTCTGTATTTTTGGATAGGAATTGCTCACAGAAAACATGTAGTTAGCAGGAGGAAGTTTCTCATTCAGTTAATGTTTAAAAAAAATCTTTTCTCTAATTTACATCTTGACTTATTGACAATATGAAAACAAAACATGTATTCTTTCTTTATATCAGATCAGAATAAAACAATAAGAAACATTTTTATAATTTTAATACAAGCAAAGAGAATTGTAGGTGTTATATATCTGCTTTCCCTTAAAATATAGTCTAAATGCAAGAATGACATATTTCTCATTCCTTTCCTAAAATATGTTTCAGTTACCAGTTGATACTGAATGCCCTTCCTTTGTATATATGTTTTTGTATGTGTACAAACACATACATGTATTACAGGCATATGGGTGGATAAAAGAAATAAATAAAAGAAATTCTCAAATCTAGCCTCAGAATATAATAGTTTTGATATCATGAAAGGCTTCCAAACACTATTTAATTATATACTATATATATATATGTGTATATATATATATATATATATATAATACTTCCACCAAATTTCATACCACCTAAGTATATTAAGCTCTGTGTAATGGCTTGAAAATAAGAATATCATTCATTAAAACTTTACTCCCTAGAATGATTTATATTCATTTTGCATTACAAGGTTATAAGCCATACATAGAAGAAATGCTATTTTATTTGCCTTAGACAATACTTGAGATCTGTTTTATCAGTGGAAAAAATTCATTTGGTTATCCTTCATAGTAAATTTTGTTATGGGAAAAATTGCGTTAAGCTTTTAAAAGTTGCCCAGGTATTTATGTGCTTGGATAACCACAAAAGTACTTTTGTTTAAGATCTTCTGCATGACATGCAAATGGTCTTCATAAAGCAATGCTTGATTTACCCTATTTTAAATTAAATTCCTATGACTTTTTGTCAGTCCACTGGATAGGAACATGGAAACTGACATATTGAATCAGTCCATTGTTCCATCAAGCAGACTATTTTGCTTCCAATAATAGTCTATAAAATGGGACTTTAGAGAAAAATAAAGTATATTGCACACTGTGAATTATGAAAGATCTTACCTAATGTTCCTGATTTAGTGCCATGTAGGCATTTCATTGTGAACTCTAAGGTCAGAACATTGCAAAATTTTTACATTTTCTTTACCATGGAAGTACTTCAAGTGCCTTTCTTATTTTCAGCTAACAGCAGTTTATGTGATAGTTTAAGGTTTTTCACTGTTATTAGATTTTATATTTATTATAAGTTATAAAAATGGTACATTTCCATATTGAATTTAATTTTATATATTCTGTAAAAGTCTGCTTTCATTGTTTTTAATTGTGACTATTTCTTGGAAATGTTTATATGGCTCTGAATAGCTTCAACTACTCTGAATTGTGCAATATCCATTTCAGTTCATCTTTTCTATGACTAAAATGTTGGCTGCTACTTCAATCAACATAATCAAAGAACATCTGCATATGTTAATTGTAAGAAAGGCTTAAAATATAGGTGGAAAATTGAGGAATATATGTCTCGGGCCATCTCAATATATTTGCCCCTGAGATTTTGTCAATACATGTTTATTTTAATAGCAAGAAATGACATCAAGCAAAAGTTGAAAGTTTTCATAACTTACACTAACATTGACCTAGGTTGTGCTTCACCAATTACACACCATTCAGCTCAAGCAGCACTCAATTTTAGATCCTGGAAACAGAAGCTAAGTGACTTCACTTCTCATATTCTAGTCACAAAAAAAAAAAAAAAAATCGTTCTCTACAGTCTTATATTCAGAGCTACTTGAAAGAATAATGGATACTTACATGAGATATGAAAAAAGTAGATGTAATCCATTCTATTTCTGCACCTGAATTCAGGTGCAGAAAATAACTCTTATGAATACAGAGTTAACTTTTCTCACAGAATTACTGGAATAAAAATATGCGGATATTTTTCCTAGAAATTATATCATACTGTCATGCTCTGTTCATACCATAATTAAGGTCAAGGAATCTGAAAATATATGATTGTTTTAATCTTACTACCTTTGGGTGAGGTCTGGTAAGACTAGATACATGTCAAGAGAGAGACCTAGAAAGTTTAAAAGTTTTGTTTCACTCACAGATCCTTGGGGAGAACCCAGTACACCAGGCAAGGACACTCAAGGGACAAAAGGCAGAGAGAAATAGGGGAACTGTCAGTGCACTTTTAAAGTGTATAATTTTAAAATATATAAGGACTCCAGCTGTCTATAGGTGAGTCACAATTTGCTTAGGCATGGTTAATAGGCTAAGTGTATGTTAAGCATCAATTTACAGAAAATATAAGTATGGTTGATACAATTATATACCTATCCTTAAACATCATTATTGTTTTAATGATGAACATGAATATAATTCATATATAAATTAGAATTTGAATATTTCATGCATTTTTAAATTAGCTTTCATTAGCTTCATGCATTGTCACAGATAAAAGTTCCTTTCTATTTTTATCGTTCACCTTCTCAATTTGCCTCAGAAAAATGTACATATAATTAATGCCTACCATTAAGAACATATAGAGGCTACATTAGATAATTGGTGAAAATGCCCCAATATTTTCAATTATAATATTTATCTCAATTATAAGATTTATTAGCAGATTCTTCCTGGGTCCTGAGTGCACCATGATAATTTTTTCAACGTATAATTATATGATATCTTAACTTGTTCGGCAGAAACTGAGTTGAGCTAATTCTTAACATATGACTTATCTTTAAAAAGTCACAAAAAAGTGATACAATTGCATTAATATAATAAATACTGTATGAAAATCTCAGATTAAATTTTAAAAGAATTAGTATACATTTAGCCTTCTAAAATAGAAAACCAAAGTTAAGTAGTGACTGATAGGGAACCCAGAGGTTTTGATTGCTTTTCATTTCTTGTATCTTATTTTATTATTCTTAAAAAATATTATTGGGAAATTGATTTAAATTGAGATTTTCAGCATAGGAAGGAAATAAAAATGCAGTACTTTAAGTACCTAAGAAGGCAATTCCTTCCAACCTTATTCATTTATTTTATTTATGCTGTATAGTGACTATAGATTGAGTTCACTATAGAGTTCCAGACTATACTATATGGAACAGTTACCATAATACTGAATCAAAGAGTGTCTTCATAGCATTTAAATTTTAGCAGTCCATGTGCTTTGTACCCTTATGCAACTTTTAAGCAGGTCGAATCCAATAAATTTGTAAGACCTATTATGATGGTTCCTGTGCCTTCTTCTCCACCTTCATCCTTTGCCTCTTTCCTTTTTGATCATCAAATTCAAGCTGTGCCCTTTTCTTTGCCTTCATAAGCACTGTCTCTGCCCTCAGACTCTACCCTACTTCCCACTTCCCACTCTTTTTTCCTACTCTGGCTGGTTGATGATCCTTCAGGTCTACCTAAAATGTCCGTTCTTCAGAATTGACCTCCCAAACTATCTTTTCTGTAGAAGATTCTTTCTCTTTTCTGTCATGGTCCTCTATTAGATTTTTTGGTGACATCATAATTTTAAATATTGTTCATACATTATTGTTCACTTGATGTTGTCTTCCTTACAACATGATAAATTCCAGCAGGGCAAGGAGTGTTTAGGACATTGTAAATTTGGGGCTTTGCAAAGTGCTTGGCAAGCAGTACACTTATTGTGAACCAATGAGTGAAAGTTACTAAAAGAGAAGGTGTGGGGAAAAAATTAAGTAAGTAACTGATTCTTTGAGATATGCAGCTATTAGTCTGTTTATTGAATGGGTGGACAAGTCTATTAAAATATTCTATTAAAAGGGATTTCTTCCTTGCCTCACACAAGGGGCAGGGTAGCATTCTAGGTGAGTGAGTGTCCTCCCCTGATCTAGGCTTCCCCTTGAGTTGGCTTCCCAAGGTCCAGACTAGCATGCTGATGGTGACAGTGCAGAGTGAACAGAGCCATAACATCAGTAAATCTATTTTGTCTCATTTGTAATTATGTTCTCCAATTTCTTTCATACATAGGCATTAATTTTTTGCTCTCCATTTTTCTTATTCCTCTATCCAACTATTAACTCATTCTGTACTATTAGCAGTATTGAAAGAAAACTATATGCACAATATAGTGTTACTATACACAAAAAGAAAATAATTAAAGTAAATGGTATTGACCCGATGGTCTTATGATGATGCATGAGTAAGTGAAGTACTTAGATTTGATAAGATTCAGAAGATTCAAAAAGCTCCCAGAAAGCTGGTTTAAATTTGTCTTAAATGAAATGCCCTGTGCATATCTAACCGTGAAGTTCTTTCTGTGATTAGTATAGATTCTTTTTTAAAACTTTCAAAAATCTGTGATCCCCTGTTAGTGAAAGATCCTGTATGCTGCATAACAGCTCCTGGACTAGCCATATCTTGTATAATTAATTCCAAGATAATAACAAATAAAGCCTTTCTAACAGACTACCAGTGTGGAAAAACATAAAAATGTCTTCTAAGAATGTTCCAAACATAAAAATGTGTGCCTTTCTAACTATAAATTGAAATACAAATAAATATAAACAAAAAACAATACATGAACTTCCTTATATCCTTAGAGAAGTTCAGAAAAGTACAGCTGTAGAGTGCCTACCTTAATGACCAACTACTAATTGGGATACAATCTTGTACATAGTCTCAGGATGATCTTTGGAAGTTAGAATTTTTTATCACAAAGATAAGAGTCTAAGAAAAATTCCAACAAAACATCATGAAACAAAGATATGTTAAAAGAGTACTAAAAAAATTTAAAATTTAAAAATATCTAGAGAAACATGACACTGGAAGACTCAAAATTGTTAAAATTTCTATTCTTCTCAATGAGGTATATAAACAACATAATTCTAATGAAAATTCCAGCAGTATTTTATGAAATTGATGAGATCATTTTGTAATTTTATGACAATGCAAAGAGGTAGAATTGTAAAAAAACATTCTTCAACAACAACAAATATGTAGAAAACAAACTACCTCACTAAAGACTTACTGTAACACTCCAATAATCTTTAGTGGTGTTAGCATAAGAATAGGCAAATATGACGATGGAGTGGAAGAGTCTAGATAGACTGATGCATATACAGGAAATTGAATTAAAACAAAGGTGATACATCAACTTAATGTAGAAAGGACACTCATTAAAACAAATAATGATAAATGCAGTTGATATCTGTATAGAAAAAAGGGCCTCAAACCTACCTTATACTATACAAATAGTAATTCACTATGAGTCATAAACATATAAAGAAAAACCATAATGATTCTAGAAGAAAATACAAAGCAATATATTTATAATCTTTGGATAGTCAAAGATTTTATTGATCAGCGAGAAACACTCACTAGTGGATAGGATAAGAACATATATGAAATTAATTAACAAAATTAATAATATCAGCTTATCAGATAAATTAATAGGCAATGATAGACTAGCAAATATTGCTTTAGTTATATCTGTCAATGTATTCAAATTGACAATATATAAAAAAAAATTATAAGTTATCAGTAAAAAGACAACTGAATAAAAGGGACCAAATAGTGAAGGGACACTTCATAGAGGAAAATATACATGTAGTCAATAAACACATGAAATGATACTTCACATAATGTCACCTGAAAATGTACATTAAAAACACAGTGAGATATGAAACCCACTAGTGTTACTAGAATCCAAAAAACCAGCTGATGAGGAGGATACAAAATTACTGGAATTCTTGTAAATTACAACTAACAGCATAAAATGATAAAATTATTTTGGAAATATAGACAATGCCTATTTGACAATGCCTTGTAAAGTTAAACATTTACATATTCTGTGACCAAACTGTTTCATAACTAGGTTTTTTACCTAAGATAAATAAAAACATATGTCTTCAAAAGAGTTTTGTTAAATGTTCATAGCATCTTTAAAAGTCAAAACTGGAAACAACACAAATGTCCAACAATGGAACAAAGGATAAGTAAGTTGTGGTTTGTCTATAAAATGGATTACTACTCAACTTACTAAAGAAAAATAACTACTTATACAAAACAGTATACATCATGCTTGCATTGTGTTTGTCGTGGCCCAATTGCAGGACAGGGGATGACACACAGAACACATACATAAAACACAGACAGACAAAATTGGCTGCAGTCCCAGAGAAGTAAAGGACACAGAGACAACAGACGGTGGGAGACTGCAGCACTGTAAGGTGTCAGTCGTTTTATTTTTATACCGTTTAATTGGGCAAGCGTCCCGAAGCTATTTTCTCATACCAGCTACTTTCCCAGCCACTTTTTGGTATGTAACTTCCCACGGCCAACAACACCTGCTTCTCCAGTCAAAGCAACAAAAGATGGCCTTCCACAAGACACGGCCTTTGATGGCTGACACTGCTTGCAGATAACAAATAATCTCGGCTCAAGTGCGAGACAAGTCCTTGGCCGTCTTGCAGCACCTGGCACTACGTGCAGGATACCAGACAACCTTGGCTCGCATACGAGACCACAGGTCCTTGGCCATTTGCCCAGAGAAACAGTTCCTTTGGCAGATCAACAAGCCACATCCTACTAATTGTGGGAACAAGCAATGGGCTCCCGTTCTGCTGACTTTGGGTCTCGGCCAATCTGACCCAAGGACGGCTAGCTTCAGCTCGCTTCAGTGTTTATGAAAAGAAGCCAGACCCAGAAGACTATATAAGAAATGATTCTATTTAATAGGAAAAACTTGTATGTTGTCATAGAAATTATAAAGTACTTATTCAGGTAAGGAGAGAATCAAATGTTTTATGTATTCTTTTGTGTGATGTTATATGACAATTTAAAATAATCAAAATTCATCAAATTTAACATTTCATACCTGTGAATTTTATTGTAGGTTAGTTATACCTCAAAAATATAAAACATAATTAAGAACCTTTTCCATATATTAATATGGAAATATTTTTAAATATACAATGTGCAAGCAAAGGGATAGAAAATGGTACTTTATACCCACTGCTTTGTATAATGAAATGGGAAAATCAACATATATTCATATTTGCTTAATTTGCTTGCTTATTTAATAAAGAAAAACTCTGGAAGGTTATAAAGAAGCCACTTAGAAGTTGTTACCTCTGAAGGGATAGGTAATGAAGTATGTAATGAAGTAGATGGGGCAAAAGGCTTAACAATGTATTTATTTTAAGATTTTTACTGTATACACTTCTGTTGTTATTATTTTTGGAATCATGTGAATGCGTCAATCAATTAGAAAAGTAAAAAGAGGGAATACATGGTAAACAGCGTTTTATGAGACATTCCTTAACATTTTAACAGTTTTTAAAAAATGATTTTATAGTTAATTAGTCCATTGGTTTGATGTTGCTCAAGGAAATATCTTTGATAAAAGAAGATTAGAAATATCATGTTGCTCCCTTAAGAATTTGTAGACCCCTTTATATATCATAAGTAAGATATATGATCTAAAGGCTGAGATTTAGAGGGCTATAATGATTACAAAGTATGGATAAATATTAATAAAGCATGATCATTTTCAGCCTTTGTTTTCTTGATGTTTATTTTAATCAATAGCATATGAACTGTAATTATAATATTTATGTTTAAGTATTCTAATTAAAATTCTGCTGAATATTGTAGGAAAAATACAAAATGCTAATGCTGTAAGAACTAATTTGCACTGATTATAGCTGCATGAAGAAATCATAAAAGAAAAATAATTTTTAGAAAGCACTTGAAATTATCCCTACTGTTCCCCTTTAACCATCATCAAACAATAAAGTGTACACAATGAGAAAATTAAAAAGACTACTTTGGTAGCAACAATTCAATTTAATCATGACTATTTGTCACCCAAATGTAACAAGATATTTATATGTCCTCACTATATATATCTCTATGCTGATGCTTTAATTTTTACATTAAATATGGTTAATATTTAATCAGTATTATATGTTTGGGAAATCTATGAACAAGATAAAATTTAATATATTTCATTATATAATTAAAATATATAATAGATGATATGCTTTCAATATACAGTAACGAAAGAACATTAACATACATTGTTTAATATCCCATATTAAATAGTCTGACTATACCTGAGCTACTCACATTGGCAAAATATATTATTCAATATTTCATTAAAAAACAATCTCTCTCTCTTTTTTATTTGAAAGTGTACTACTCTTGATGTAGGGCAACCAATGAATGAAGATGAAGAGGGAATTATTTTCTGTTCTTGGTCAGTAATTCTTTACATAATATATATAATATCATTCTCTAGTCCAGGAATATCAAGTATTATTTTGATAGGAGTTATGTTTTTGCTTATTTCATATTTTCCACATAGCTAATAGTAATATTCAGTCACCCAAATGTTTATAACTCCCTAAACACTTGCTGGATTTATCAATGTTTTTAAGCCATTCAATTTTAGTATATTTTCTATTTTAAGTTTTTCACTGTCCTCTGTTTTCTTTCATCTTTTAGCCTTTTTGCATCATGCAATTTTTTTAGTCCATGAAATTTCATGAACAGTATTGAGTGAAATTTTTCAAGACCCAAGTTTAGAGAGGTCTAATATAAATAGTGAGCAATAATTTTTGTATCTCTCTTGTTACACATTGTTTACTAGTATAAGACAAAATAGCAATGCATAACTCTATTAAGTTTCTCTCTCCCCTTCATTATTCACCATGATCTTGATTTTTCTTTAGAAAAGCATGCTTTTCTTACTTTCAATCGAATTTTTGCCAGAGTGTCTTCACCTGCTTCTCTTCCTCAGCTTCTCCATAAGAAGAAGCCACTGCAAACCTGGACAGAGAGTACAACTCTGAGATTTCCTTGAAACCACTGAGAGAAACTGAATTCTTCCAATGAGGTTGTTACACTGGTCAGATAAGCCCAAATTTGCTAGTGTTCCTGGCAGAGACAATGCTTGCCTGTGTGGGAATAACACTCAGTTCATCCCCACACATACAAAAATATCCACAGGATTTTTTAAATTCAGGATTTAGTGAAGGAGAAGTTTAATACAGAATAACCTAACCCACACTATGTAAACATAACTAACAGTTTAATATACAAAAGCTCTAAAGGATGTATGCTGACTGGGTCCTGATATCCTTCTCTAGTTAGTCTTTGCAAAAGAACTAGGGAATATCTTAATTGGTGTGGTGAAGAGGTAATTTTTGTATTGATCTGAACTTATCTCTTTTTGATGAATTATTGTTCTAATTTTACCTGATCTTGTCAGAGTTAGAAATTCTGGAATGTTCATCTAATTACTATTTCAGTGTTATGATGCTAGAGATTTAACTTCTGCTTCTGAACTTGCTGAAATGACTTGCTTGAGCATTGATACTTGTTAACCTCAGTAATGGTTGGGTAAAGATGAAACATTGTTTTTCTAAACTAAGCTTATTTGGATAATTTCTCATATTTGGAGTTCAAATTTTTCTGCTTTGACACCTGCATTATTTATAACTTTCTTTGTATCCTTTATTCCAGAGAGTTAAGAGAGAAATAAAAGCCCTTTAGGCATAGAAGTCTCTTCCTTGGAGTAATACCCGCCTACCTCCACCTTCCCATTAGAGCAGTACTGAAACCTTTCTACACAATATAATCAAAAACGCTCTTGTACATTTTAGCCTGGATTTGCTTTGGGCCAAATTTGCTTAATCTGTTTGCAACAAACACCAAACGTGTTATATGTTACCATTATATAGAATATGGAATGATCTAATTTAGCTGAAGTACTCTTCCCTTAGACCCTTCAATCCACTAGCAAGGGACATAATCTCATTTACTATACAAAGATTTGCCCAAGATGAGAATCTAATTAACTAGCTAAGAAGGAATAAGTCCCTACTAAATATTGACTAAGTATAATATTGATGAGAATGGTAGGTTCCTTTCTATTTTTACTTAGGCTTATCCTTTTAAAGAGGCAAAAGGACAAAGCAAATTTGTGGGGCAGGAAAAGTTGTTAAAATTATACAGAATCAACAAGGAGCTGGAGTAGTACTAAGGCATTCACTTCTTCATCTGAAGTCAATAAGATGTATTAATAGTTGAAACAATATCTGGGATGAATGCGAGTTTATTTTGTAAATAGAGATGAAATAAAAGTCAATTTGCAAACATTGGGTCATGATGGTACATAGAGTAGATAGGGATGTTGCTGAGAGGAGGGGAGATGGTGAGTTACGTTCAGAACAGTTGGGTAGGCCAAACTCTCTGTATCATACCATGTAAGCTCCATCCTTAGTGAGCTCAAACTTCTGCAGTAGGTCATTCCTCTTGTCATATGGAGTATCAATGCAGAATGATGAGTCTTATATACCTAAGCTGACTGATTTGCACATATTGCTTACTTGCTTTTCTTCTCCATTAATTAATATTAATTTTTAACAAATCCTTGCATTATGTCTTTTCTTCAATATTCTTTAAATTATCTCCTAGTATTATAAATGTTCTATTAACATACTATTCTAGGATTTGTATATTTTATCACATCACAAAAGTAAAATTTTAGAAATTGGTAAAGACCTTAAGGATATGATATTTTTTTTTTCACTTTTGCATTGAGATACAATCACATGTCATAAAATCTACCTCTTTAAAGTGTACAAGTCTGTATTTTTTAGTATATTTACATAGGTGTATAACAATCACCATGATCTGATTTAAGAACATTTTTCTCATCACAAAAATAAACCTCATAGCTATTAGCACAAATTTCCCATACTATTACACCATGCTAGTAAATTTCAATTGGTATCTCATTGTGGCTTTGATTTGAATTTTCCTAACACCTAGTGATGTTGAGCATATTTCTGTGTGCATATTGGAAAGCTATCTATCTTTTTTGGGGAAACATCATTTAAGTAATTTTCCCATATTTTAAATTTAGTTATTTTTCTTTTTTTTTGTCTGAGTTGTAAATGGCCTTTGTATTTTCAGGATATTAGGCCCTTACTAGATATATGATGTGCCTATATTTTCTCTTATTTTGTGGGTTGTCTTTTTTTCTTTTTTAAATTTTTAAGAAAATTTAGTTTTTATGGATACCTATTATTTAATATTAACTATTATTACCTTATTGTGCTACCAAACACTATATTGTCTTATTCTTTCTACTGTATTTTTGTACCCATTAAGCATTTCCTTTACCCCTCTTAACCCCCCATCTTTTTTGCCTGGATTATTTCAATTAACATAATGTCCTCCAGTTCCACCCATGTTGTTGCAAATGGCAGGTTTTCATTTTTATGGCTATATAATATCCCATTGTATATATGTACCACATTTTCTTTATCCATTCATCCATTGATGAACACATGGTTGATTCCATATCCTTGCTATTGTGAATAGTGCTGCAATAAGCATGGCGTTGTATATATTTCTTTGTTATATACTGATTCCTTTCTTTTGGATATATACCCAGCAGTGGTATTGCTGGATTATATGGTAGTTCTATCATTTCCTTGATAGTATCTTTTGAATCACACAAGTTTACAATCTTGATGAAATTTATTAAAATTAGATAAAATTTATTTAATTTTCTCTGGGCTGGGCTGGCTTGGGTGAGCATGGCCTCAGACTCCACAAAAGCTGGTAAGGTATCTGTCTTGGCAGGGGTCAAAGGTCCTCTCCCAAGTTTCTGTATAAAGTCATCTTAGAGGTGTAGGAACCTGTTTTGTTAGTATGCAGTGAAAACTTTTTCTTTCTTTCTTTCCCTGCAGGGGGATGGGGTTGGGGGAGTTAGAGATACTGGGCTTACGAGCAGGGGCTCTTCTCCTGCAAACCGACCTTCAGCCAGAGATAACAGGAAGTTAGCCCAGGGGTGGGGCAATCAGCTAACTGCATACCTCTGCTTCTGGTTATCGCTTGCTTGCTGCTGCTAGGCAGACTTACCGCCGGCGGGCAACCAGTCCTCCAATCATTTAAAAGGCAACTAGAGAGGGCACCAATCATTTCAAAAGTCAATACGCGTAATTAGCTTGGGCATCGCGGGTGTCCAGGAGGGAGGGGGGGATATAAAAGGGCAGCCTCCGCTTCAGTCAGGGTCCTTGCCTAAAGAGAGACCTCTGCGTAGGTGCTCTACGGCTTGGACCCTGGCTAGCCAGAAAATAAACCTCCTCTTGTGTAATTGCATCCTCGGTGTCTTTGCCCTTCTGTTCGGCGGAGTGTAGGAGGCCAGTCCCTAACAGAGGGGATGGAGGGGTTGAAAGGGCCCAACCTAGCTAAGAAGTCTGCTTGTGCAGAAGGGGCCATCTGAGATTCACAATCTGGCCGTCAGGAGCAGGTTTTGCTCTTCTCCCCTTCTCTGCAGTCTCCATTCCGCATCTTCAAGCAGACAGAAGCTCAAACTACATGAGCTTCCCCATGATGGAACTGTGGGCCGGGAGCTTCCCTGTCCGGGATTCTGCCATGGATTAAAGCCCAGCCTTCTTGTAGGGGGAGGGGTGCTCCATGAGTGAGCTATGACTGGGATCCATGCTGCACTCTTTTCAGTTCTGCCCATGTGGGCTCTCTCAGACTCTGAGACTGGTTCACAAATATCCCCTCTGTTCCCCAGAGCAACATCATTGAGTCCTGGGGATACAGGATCTGGCCTGAAGGCCTGTCCTGGGTCCCTAAAGATCAACTCCTGACTGTACCAAGGAGATATGTGCTGTTTCTGAGTTGCCTATGTGGTGCTTGATCAGGTTTGATGTCCCTCTGCTTTGGGATGTGCTCTGCTCTGATGCAGCAGCCAAGAAAACAGCACCAGGGAGGGCCACTGAGCAGGGAGCTCACAGTCTAAGCACCATTTAGTCTGCTGAAGGTCTTTAAGAGGGAAAGGTTGAGCCCCATTCTCTGTGAAAGCCCCAGTGTGGTGGATGCACCAACAGAGAGGAAGCGGCCCTTCCTGAGAGCCCCAGCTCAATCATCTCTCTCAGCAGCCATGGGAGGGGAAGAGAAAGATGAGAAAAAGAGTCTGGATGGAGGAAAGCTCCACTCTAGTCATCTCTGTACCTCTCTCTGGAAGGCAGCCCACCTGGAATGTCCAGGCTCTGTTGTCATGAAGAAGCCCTGGGATCCACCAGCTCCTGTGGCTCCTACAGCCTGGGCCCAAGGTGGGAAATGTTTCTGTGGGAACAAGTGAGTTGAAAACTGAGGGGTTGAAGCCCCCTGGGGATGACAAAAGCACAAGATGGGTGGAGAAGCAATATGGTGCCTGCCATCTTGGCTCGGGTCTGCAGTAAACAGGAAGTGACTTCAAGGGGCCTGGCAGCCTGGTGCTTTGTCCTCAAGAAGCTTCCAGTTCACTGGTGGCAGCAGCTTTTGGGTTAATTAATTTGGGTAGAAAGATTCTCCAGAAACTCAGGAGCCTGCCAACTTCCAGAGATGTAAGGGAGGAAGAAAGAAACCACCCCACCTACCCTTTTTGCTAGACTCCAAGCCTCTCAGGGGTTGATCTCTGATGATGCTCCTTGTTCTGCTCCACAACTTCTTCCTGTGGAATCTCTGGTAGGTTCTGGCACTTTTTCCTCAGAATTACACCTGATCTATGTTTATTTTTATTTTTTTTTTCATCTAAAACTTTTTGTTCTTTCTGAGATGAGCTGGCAGCTGATGTCAACCATCTTATCTATGCTTCCCTCAGTTTCTCTATTTATTGATTGATTGATCGATTGATGGATTAACTGAGACATGGTGTCAGTTTGTTGCCCAGGCTGAAGTCCAGTGATCATAGCTCACTGGATCTCGAACTCCTGGACTGAAGCCCAGCTTTATCTTTTTTTTCCTAAATATTCACTGCCTGCTGTAACCATTTGATTAATTTTCAGAGTTTGAAAAAATAATCTGATTTAACCATTTTTGCCCCTTTTATGTGGACCAAAGTTTCAGATGCCCTCTTTCTAGCATTTTTACTGATGTTACCCAATAACCTTCATTTGTAAATTGAAATATCATTAGCCATAGGCTTACATAAGTTGTCCAAAACAGATGGATAATGTCATCTAATCAAATCCCATCCACAAAATGTGTGTGACACACAAAATTCTAAAATTATGTACTACTATTGGCCTTCTGGAGGAAACTGCCCATGATTATAAAGAACCATACTCCACATACTGTGTCAATCCAAATTCTATACCTTTGACATACTTTGGGGGAAAAAATAACTTGCACTTTTAAATAATATCAACATGATTGCAGTTTTCCAGAAAGTCAGTAAGTATGATGAATTGTGCTATATGGACTTTAATAGTATATGTCCATTCTGTATTTCTTTGAGAATAATGTTATAGAATAAAAGGTAAAATATTTCTTTTAGTTTTCTTACTTTCCACAAGTGATATATAGACTCTTTTCTGAATTGCTTGGCCTTTCCATTAAGTGTGATAGGTAACAAAGGTGTGTGGTTTCCATTTTCTGAAAGAGGGACTTGGAGTATGAATAGATGCTGGCCTAATTGCATTCTTCTTTGATTGCATTGGAGTGGCAGGCATTCTTTATTTCACAATGTGGAAAGCATATGTGATGATTGAGATTGGACTGACAAGAAGGAAAAATTCAAGTTGTGATTTCTCTATTAAGCAAAGATCTTTTCAGAAAGCAGAAGAGATTAATAGATCATAACATTAGTGCTCTATTTTTCAAGGCTCTAGACAATTTCTAGATATTCTGGTTCAAAAATGCAAACTCTTTTCTAACATTTCATAATATCAACAAAAGGCCACAAAACATTTCCATCATTGCTAGTTAATCTATCTATAGAGACAATGGTTGCCAAATTAATATATTTAAAAAGTGGAATAATGAAAAAGATACATTTTTATAGTTATATAATTTTTATGAGTATAAAATATTCTTCTCACATTAACTTTATTGAAAACATTGATTAAAATTTGCATATTTAAGGATATATCTCTAACATTATGCTAGTACTATCAAGTCACACAACCTCTATTGTCCTCTTGTCTTAATTTTCCACACATATTTTGAACTTTTTCGTAGCTGCAAGTACTGTTGATAAAAGATGAATAAACTGTGTACTTTGGATTCAAGAAATTTACCTTCTAGCATAGGAGATAATGAAAATAGCATATTCAACTTTAAATCCTCCCTATATCTCTCTGGTTTCCCTATTTCAAATCCCTGTGGATATTTATTTCACATTCATTAAATACCATACATACATAAAAGCATTCATTAAGTACTCTTCCCTCTCCATTGTCCATTTTTTAAAGTTAGCTAGTTTACTTCTTTTAAGTAATTTTAAGATTATATGCCATGCCACACACTGAACTAAGTAGGCTAATTGTTATAAGTGCACCTTTATACAAGTGCACCTATATAAAGGTGCACTTTTAACAATTTTATTGATGAACAATTGGCTTTTAAAGAATTTAAGTAATGCATATGATAGGAATACTTTTAGCTTTAGCCAACATAAAATTCAAGTAGTAAAGATTGATATATATTTTCTTAATAAAGAATGTCTGCAAATAAATAGTGGCTGGAATTATTTTAGCAATTCAATCATGTTAGTGTTAGAATCTATGCAATTATACTGACCCTTTCCTCTGTTTCAATATAGCTGTCCTAGCTCAATTTATCAATTCTCATTCAGGCTCAAGGGCAAAAGAGGTCAGAGTAGCAACGCCTATCCCTATCATTAAGAAAATAAAACTTTCTTACAAAAACCTCAATAGGGTTCTACTTTACTATTCTTTACTAGAATGGTGTCACAGTGCTACCCTTTGTTACTCTTAATTCCACTAGAGTTTAGGAAAGTAAGTATCAGTTTGATCCATACAAAGTTTATTTTTTCATAGGCCAAAAAACATTGTATATCATCAATTTTAAATCACTTAATTTGATAAGTATCCATTCTCCTTTTGACAGGCATTTAGTTTGCATCCAAACAGGTTAGCTATAAATATTTTCATGCAAGTTTTCTTACAAAAAATGTAAGATTTACTTTATACAGTGCTGTAAAAATGTATTTCTTATCATTGTGCACACAGAAAATAAGTTTATTTAAACATTACATCTGGGAAAACTGAGAACCTGCTCACAGGTATTGGTGACTGGCCCTGAAGTGCTGGCTACCACAGGTACAACATCTGGCCCCTTTTCTGACTTATCAGTATATAATTTGCAGCACACCTGTTTGAAGTTTTGCCCCAGATAATATTCTGCACCTCCATTATAGTATTATTGCTAACTATTGGTCTACTATTATAGAAAAACTAAATTGTATCTTCTTTTTGGTTTTACTTTGTTTCTGTTCTTATGATAATAGAAAGCATTCACATATTACTGATTCTGACCTAGGCACTTTGTGTTTTCCATGTATTTATTCATGTAATCATCACAACCCTACCATGACTTTATCCCTATTGAGATAAGAGAGAACCAAAGTACATTGAAGTAAAGAAATGTACCCAATGTTTATCAACTAGTAGAGCATGGATCCTGGATTTAAACTAAGACAGCCTGGCTTCCAACTCTCAGTTCTTAACCATTACGCACTATAGCTCATTATTATTTTCTCTTGCCTACTCCGCTTGACTGGTGGTTGTTATGTCACATCTCCATTGTATACCCCAGAGGGATTTACAGCTTCCATTTTTCTAATTTCATAAGATGACTATGTTTCTCACTGATTTCAACTTTTCTTCCTTCCTGCATAAGGTTTTGAGAAAGACAGAAATAGCCTCTCATCTCAAGAAGCTGGCTTGGTAGTCACAGCTTGACTGTGCTATTCTCCTGTTAAACAACAATTTCATAAAACACTAACATTAGAAAAGACCACACCACCAATTTGATGCAACCAGACCACAGACCACTTCTGTAACCATGTCTGATCATAAATGAAATATCATTGTCCAAACACTCATGTTGAAAACACATACATACATGCACACACACACACACACACACACACACACACACACGATAGGCATCTCCCATCCAGGCTAATATGAGTGACAGTTGCTTATTTACTAGCCGCAGATTTAGCCTCTCTTCATTCTTCTTGCCTTCTAGATAAAATTATTAACATAACCAGTCACAGACTTTTCCTCACTCCCTTAGAACATCCAATCTATAACAAAAGCCTACTTTCTTGAACTCTCTTAAAAAGTATTTAGCACAAATCCAAATCCTACAATAAGCCCATTTTCATATTCTATTATTGAGACTTCCCAAGATTCTCCACTGCATGAGGTTTCCCTTACTGCAACCAGTAAATAAGGCCAACTGTAGGTGAATTCCTTCTGATCTTTGGCAAGAGAGCATTGACAACATAAAGCCATAAATCAAATTTTAAATATTGCTTTGCTTATCTAATTACTCTTAAGTTCAAAATATTTTCATTGTGGTTTTAATCTCATTTTTAAAATTTCTAATAGTATTCTTTCATTGACTCTTTTAGATATATGTTTTAAATATGTTTTTTTATAAAGAACAAATAATTTTTTAAAATCTAAGCTGAAAATCTGTCTTTTAACTTGTGAATTTGGTCTGGTAATATTGAGTTTGACTGATATTTTAGAACTTTTTTCTTTATCACTATTTGTGATTTATATAATATTTACTGATTATTTTATGCTTCTTGATTTCTTTTTCCTTTCTTTTTATGGGAGGATAATATTTTATTCTAATTTTTCCTGTTCTCACTTGAAATGCAGAATTTCTTTATTTTTTATGTTGTACTCAACATTTTCTTTTTAAAATTAATAATAATTCTATAGTGCACTGTATAATGCAGTGGCCTTAGCATCCTTTACCATATTTTTCTTTAGTTAGGTGTGATATTATCCATAATTACAGTTTTATTTCAAGTAATTAGAACTGTAGAATTCCAATTACTTTTCTCCTATCTTATCTATATTTTTGCCATGTATTTCAATCATGTCTCATTTATTGTCTCCAAGTAAGACCTGATATAATGTTTTGAACTATCATTATTATATTTGATTTATCCATTGAATACCACTTTGTTTTATCACTACTGTTTTTTTTTGTGTTTTAGAAGACTTTGAGGGAATGACTTTCTGTCTACTTTCTATATAACCTTTGACAGTCTGTTTTGTAAATGTCTCTTAGTGTCAAACTCACTCAATGCTTTCTTTATGCAGCGTGGTGATGGGCTTAAGAGAATAGCCTCTGGGCCAGAATGCATCTGCATGAGCCATAGCTCAGCCACATGTATAAGCTGGGTGGGCTTAGTCAAGTTATTTAACATCTCTTTCCTTAACTTTTCGTATTTGTAACATTGGCTGTATCATCCTGATGATGATGATGATAATCATTATCTACTCCATGGAATTGTAGGGAGAGGATTAAACGTAAGTGTAAACTACATACAAAAGCTGATAATATTTAAAACAAAGTCTTCCCTTGGCCTTAATGCTCAAATGATGGTTTATCAAGCTATGCAATCAAAGATTGTTTTCCTCAGAGTTTTAAAGATACTCCCACATTATCCAGCCTTCTCCGTTGTAGTGAAGCATGCTATCAACCTAAGCATCATTTTTCCGAAGGCAATCTCTCTTTTCCCTCTGGATTCCTTTTAAGATTATGTTTTATTCATGACATTTGGTAGTTTTACTAAATTCTTTCTAGTTATGGCTTTCTCTTTATTAATGTACTTGAAAGTTTGCTTTAAATACTTCATTTTTCCAGTTCCCTCTATTATGTTAGTCAGGAATTATAATTATTAGTATGTCATTTTTCTTATTCTATCCATTCTATCTCTCAATCATCCTTTCATAGAAATTGCAATGTAGAATTTAGGTCATTTAGCCTCATTTTATGATAAAATGAAGTGATTTGTGAACTTTATAAAGCTGAATATTACATTTCACTATTACAATATAATAATTATGATATTATAGCCACAAATGCATCAAATAAAGTGGCAGAAACTTTCAAAAAGCAGAACTTCCAATGAAAAAAAGAAACACAATAATTATATGACACTTAAATCTTAATACATTTTAATTAAGAGGGGCAAAAACAGAAATTATATTAAAAAGTCATTAATTATGCAGATTTAAGGGACATGGAACAAACTGTACCATAAAAAATGTTTAAAGATCTAGTCTTCAGTGAAAAATGACCATGTATTAGGACACAGAAAAATCTTGATAAATTCAAAGGAAATAATAGTAATAATGATTACAGATCATCCTCTTTGATCACAAAGATATAGAATTTTTCAAAAATTTAAAAAAGAGACTACCATGTAGAAACCAAGAAATTAATAAGAATTAATATAAATTTTAGAAATAATTATGGACTATTGGAGAAATATACAATTTTTTTTTAATATTGTTAATTTAAAATTTTATGTCAAAACCTATGGGGCATAACTAAGGTACAAATTTGAAAAAAGTACTATTCCAGGGAAGAAGGAGAGATGAAAAAAAAAAGTAAGTCATATGGGAAGTAGAAAAATAAAGGAATGTGTTAAGGGGTTGCCTGCCACTTGTTATCAACAACTGTTTATTGGATATTGTGACAGCTTTTTCTGGGAGGCTCTTTACTATAACTCAGAAAAGTCTTTTGGGGAGGAAGTGATAGTACCTATTCACAGGCACAGAGCAGGACCCTGGTGTTTCAGGTCTCGGCAATCAGAAAATCTTAGGGTGGTTGTTGAGAAAATAGAGGCACAGATATGAAAGTCAGCACAGGTAGGTTTGAACTAAAGTGAAGTAAATTACTCTAGCGCTGAGCAAATGAGTGATCCATGTCCCTCGATATAGATGAGTCAAAGGAATAGTGTCTGATTTACAGAGAAAATAAATAAATAAACAAACAAACAAACCACTTTTCACAACTCTATGCCAACATATTTAAAAACTGGAAGAAATAGAAATTACTAAAATCTGAGAATGTTGAGAATATCTACTCTAAACAGATCAATTTCAAAAGAAGTCATTGAGAAAGTTATAAAAGTGCTCTTTGTACCCTCCAAGCTATCTTCAAAAAACTATCCCATAAAAAATGCTAGATCCAGAACTCTTGTCCTGTTTACTTCTGTTGTTGATAATCTTTTATTGGATACTAATCATTGTAAATTTGCCTTTGCGTACTGTTTATTTTGTATCCTCACATACTATCTAGGGACTACATACTTCTACTCAAGCAGAAGAAAATTCTACTTGGATTTTCTGGGAAAATGTTAAATCATTAAAAATAGTTTGAGCTTTTTGGCTCTCACTTTTAAGATTTGTTGGGTAGAGTCAGAGCAAATTTTATTCAGTAGTAGAAAGTTAACCATCGAAAAAGAAAGTCTAGGGTTAATTTTCTACTACTGAGGCAAGACATTCCTGTGTACTCCATCCATTGCCCCTTGAATTATGAGTTTGATACTTTAGATTTTTTAACCATTTTAGCAAGCATGAAATTGGTATATCTCAATGAAAATTCAATTTAAATTTTCTTATCACTAACATTGCTGAGAACCTTTTTATGTTTCTTGTCCATTAGTATATCTTCCATGTGAAAAATCAATTAAATATTTTGACCATTTTTAATGAGTTCTATTTTTTTATTATTGATTTGTAAGAGTTCTTCATATATTCAAGAAATAATTTCTTCATCATACATGTGTGGTACAAATATTTTTCCTACTCTATTGTTTGCCTATTCATATTTGTATTGGTGTCTTATAGTTTCAGTATTTTTTTTAAATTGATAAGGCTCAGTTTGTGAATATGATTTGTGATTTTGTTTCATATATCTTCTTCTATCAAGATAATGAAATTATTCTCCTGTACTTTTTTCTAAATGCTTCATTTAAAAAAATGTATAAAGACTACAATATTTCTATCTGATAACATTTTCCTCTACTATTAAGAATTTAGAAGTCAAATCTATAATCCATCTCTAGCAAGTTATATAACATCTAATGACATATACTTTGTGTACTGAATTTATCCCTCACTTTATACTTAAACTGTTTTCCCAGACCTTATTTTCCTTGACCTTTTCTAAATCCTTCTCAATCAAAATATAAGTATTTAAAAACATTAAGCCACAAAATCCTTTTTAGATGGAATATACAGTGATAAATAATCATAATAGGTAAAGATTGATCAAATATTTAATTTAGTATATTTATAGAATATTGATTCTCATATTAAACCTAGACTGTGTTTTCAAGGTGAAAAATATATAACGACTTAGGGATATGAAGTACATTCATGCTATATGTATGCTTCTATTAGTATAAACAATCAAAGAGGATAAATCATGATATGATTAGAGTGGTTCACTATATGGGTGGATATTGAGTAGTTTTTTAATAGTAGAGACATATATAATTTCCATTGTATATCTATTTTACACAATTAATTGTATAGTATGCATGTATTACCTGCTTAAAATATTTTATATTTAGAATATAAGTGCAAAATATATTGGGAAAAGTTGTTCTTCCAAATACTCCTAACCTTGAAGAAAATGAACTCTATAGAATTTGCTGCCTTGGGAGTTTAATCAGGTCTTACTAAATGGGACTATTCATTTTTTACCTATGATCCAGAACTAATTAACACTTCAAAGGAAAGCTAATACAGAAATTTTTAAAAATGATAAATGAAATCACTTAAATGTCTCTGGGAACAATACTTATATGCTTCTCAGCCATGTTTATTCATATACTCATAACTTTACATAGAATCAAATGTTACTTTTATTTTCTCAATTTGTGAATAGTAGAAAAATAAGCCATAATGTTTGAAGTGCCCAGTATAAACTACCAAAATGATGTATTACTCTCATTTATGATGTGACTCAAAGCATTATAAATATAGAAAAACAGAGAAGTAAAAGAAAGCATAATATCCTTCCTTTTTTTAAACATTTTTTAATGTTAACCGTTGATATGTCAATTCAGTGGGCTGAAAATATCCATTAATGAGCTAAAGTTAGCTTGTTTATAATTTCTATAGTACAAAGAAGTATGCAGTTTTAATTAATATATCAAAATTGACCACCTACTATGTGCCTGGTATTGATTAGAAAGCACCATATAGAATGTAAGTTTAGTAAACAATTTATATGCATTAAAGGCTTAACTCCTAATTAGAAGAGGTGAAAAAAATAGGAATGACAGAAAAGTACTAAGGAAATGCCATCAGTGGAGAAACAAATTCTGGCTGAGTCCAGGACAAACTTCACAGAGAAAGTAACATTCTTATCTGCATTCCAGAAAATAATTAACGTTTTTTGAGATGTAGAAATAGAAGAAAGGGCAATCTGGCCTGGCACAAGTAAAATCAAGAAAAAAGTACATGAGGATAGGAAAGTCAAAATTATAGTGAGTGAGTGTAAATATTTCTGGTTTGTAATTGTGGTAGATGGTAACAACTAAGAAGGAAGGATGTATAATACTGAACCCAACACAACACAACAAAAAAGACAAACAGAAACAAAGGTATTTGAAAAATTCAAACAGATCAAATGCACATATGTGTGCACACATGTGTGCACATGTGTGTGTTTGAGAAAGATCATCCTTTCCAAACACTATCAGCAATTATTTACTGAGTTCCAAAAACGACTACTATAGTAGTACTCGTTTCACAAGCATCAATATTTTCAGTAGAGGAATCAAAGGAAACTTCAAGTAATTGGCTGCTATTTAACCACCTAGCAAATGAGGGAGCCAGGATTCAAATCAGGAAATACAACCACATGTGAACTTTCAACCACAAATTTATATAGTCTTCATGTGTGGGACAGGGTGGGTTTCAAGATTTTGTAAAGGCAAACTGGAGGTTACCAGGTCAGTTAAAAAGCTAATTTTAGAGTTAAGTTAATTGATATATTTGAAACAGGATAAAAATATGGAGATTCTAAAAGAAGAAATATATCCAATGTGGAAACAGGGAGAACAGGACTTGGTGATCACAGGCATGTGGGGCGAGAAGAGAGTTAAAAAAAGTTTGTATCAAATAATACAAAATGCTGCAAGAAATTTGAGTATAATGGTGAATAAGAAGACCATTGAAATTGCAATAAAGTTGTCACTATCATTTGCTACTACTCTGAGAGGATTTTCCAGTACACAAAGTCGAAACCAGATTTCAAGAAACTTTAAAATGGGGAAGAGGTAGTAAAAACAAAAATATTTTATGTTTCAAATTATTGGACAGTGATAGAAAGGAAGATGGAATTTATAAAGTTAAATGATTGAAATCTTGTGGCTTAGGAGAATTGTATTTGCATGTTTGTGTCTGTGTTTTTCAGTTAGTATTACAGAGTTTTCATCCAGTGGAACAAATCTACCCTATGAGAGAGAGTGTATTCCAATACTTACAACTGATAATAGGATTAGTAGTAAAATTTTATGACTAAGTAATTCACAGTTCTGATAATTAATAATGCTAATTTAAATGCTTTTCTTAACTATTTTTGAAAAAATCAGCACATGCTATCAGTTGTCTGCTAGGATGTGAGGGTGATTTACTATAAGAAAAAGTTCAAGAAAATCCTAAAGTAAATGGTCATGTTTAATTGATATCTTTTAAAGACTTATTTTCGCTTTTATTTGCTTACATAAAGAATTCAATTTTCTTTAAGTAAAACATTTTCAAATTTGAAAGATGAAATTAAAATGACAATAAATAGATTGTAATGATTTGTAAATGTATTGTGATCTTCTGTCATCTGAACAGATATAAGCATCATGAATGTGGAGAATGAATAATGAAATCAAGAAAATAAAGACTTTAGAGTGTCTATAGTAGGACAAGATTATGGAGATGTCAAAAACACAGGTGAGAGACTTCAGTCCTAGAATAATGGTACTGAATTCTCTTCAATTGGTACAGGAAAGAGGGAAGAGGAAAAAGGTGCTGACTTAGAAATTATTCCTAATGTTTAAATGACTCTACTCTTATTATTGTATTAAGCAATCTTCTTTGTTTCACTGCTCCAAGCAAGAGCTGTTTTTAACTGCCTATGACCAGTGCCATTCTTGCTATATTAGTATAAGTAGTGGTTGACTTAATATAAAATATGAAATAATTCTTGCCAAATAATATGTGTGATCTCATTGTATCTGCTATTTCTCACCCTCATGTTGCCATTTCATTGCTTGCTAAATAGAATCTGTAACACTTAACCTCTCTGTGTTAATCTGTTCCTTTATGTGTCAAATAGGTATAATAATACTCATCCTTCTCACAAGGGTGTTTTAAAGAATAATTAGCTAAGTGCTCGGAAAATAGAAAGGCTATATAAATGCTAAATATTCATATTCATTAACAGTCTCTCTTAAAATAATACAATCAAAGTAATTCCAGAGTAATGGAAAACATGGGTAAGCTCTTTGCTCTTTAAGGCACAAGATGCCTTTGTCCTGATACCTTTGTATTTTCTCCTATTATATTTTCATTCTCTCTCTCTCTCTCTCCCTCCCTCAACACTCTCCTCTGCCTGCTTCTCTTTAAAGACATAAATAAATAGCAGAACTAGAACTCTTACTGTAAACTTCATCAAATTGTCTTTGTTCTGCAGGTTTAAATCAAATAATTAATGTTACCTTAGGGTATTTAAGTTAGCTGAATAATGCCATATTAAACACTTCAAGAACTCTATAATATAGAATCATATCATATTAAATATAATTGAAAGTGATTAAGGTACCTGTCATTGATGGCAAATGGTAGCAGCAACATGTGAAACTATGACAATGATAGTGGGAACAAATGATGGAAGAGATATTTTTCAACACACTGGGGCATGAAAAAAAATGAAAATGACTCAATGTCAAAATCTTATGAAAATTAATAAGAACTACAAAAAAATCAATAGATTTGTTTGATACAGACTGTGTTTCACAGAATGTTGATAAAATACAATCTGGCAATCTTAAGTAATTACTAGGATTCTTTGTATCATGGCATTTTAGTAGTCTGCCACAAAAGTAATGGGATTTAAATTGCATTTTCAAAATTGAGAAGGCTCTGATATCTTGTCTAGATTGATTTAGTTTTATTGAAGCAAAATAAAGAGTAAAATTTTGAAGGAGAAAAACAGAGAGGACAGAGTTAGCAAAGAGATTGATGCCACAAATTACAACTGAAAATTAACTTACGCATTGACAATATTATCTGTTTCTCCAATTACCTTTCTGGGATACTTCAGTTTTTGTTGTGTAGTTATTATGTTTGTTTTGTTTTAATAAGGCATAAAAGAATAAAAGAACGTTCAAATATATACTACCAAGAGAGCATATTGCACATCTACGTATAACATATGCTACTTGTTTAAAAATTAAAGACAAAATAAAGAATATGTACACATAGTCTCTAAGGTTTGGAGAATCAGATGTTGTATATGTTCAAGATTTTTCTATTACTTGTGTTTAGTTAGGCTATGTGTATGTCTATTTAGTCACAATAAGATATAGAAAGTTTATCATTCCAGAAGACTGTTCAGTCTAAAGGAAATAAAAGGTCAATTCTGCTGTTAACATATATTAATAGAACATTATACATGTTTGCTATGTGTTGTTTGATTATAATAATTTATCGATCACTTTTATTGTGGGCACTATTGAAAATTATATTTTATGCTATTTTTCCTTTATCTTAAATCTCACTCACTCCCTTGATATAATTCTCAAATCCATATCTCAACACAAAGTGCATTTCCTGGGTCCTGTTTCCATCTGTGTTTTAAGTATTTCCACAAAGACACACATTGATACCTTGTAACAGTTCTAATCTTTGTCAATAAGCCACAGAAATTGAATTTGACAAAATATATCAAAAGTAAAAGAAAAAAAAAAGAATTGGAGCAAAATCTAAAGAAACAGACTTTTGAAAGTGCAAAACTCAAAGCAATTTTAGGCAGTTGACAGCAGGAATTAATGGATAATATCTTAAGAGTTTCTGCATTGCAGTGGATCAGCTGCAACACTTTTTTTGTTCTTGCCTCTCCAACATGAGAGTAAAATTCCCAAACCAGAGTGGTTCATTAGTTATCTTAGGTCACAGACACACCCTTTGATTTATAAGTGGAAGGCAGAGCAAGGCAACACAAAATTTCAACAAAATTATCCAAAATGAGGAAGGAATAATATCCCAAATTTGTTACCCAAAAGTGGAGGCACAATACTGGCCAGTTTAGAACAATAGATTTTCATTATGGAGACAATATCAGTGTTTCAAAATGAAATCCCACTCTCATGTCTCAGAAATTATACCCGTGATTGTGTCCCTTAGCTTAGATATTAGCTTCAGCATTTACCAGTAACATTGGATTTTAGCTTCAGAGCCATGCCCACTTTCTTCATAGTTATTAATAGCGAACAGTTACAGGTATTTATTTCAAAAGCCTACCTACTTTCCAAATTTATTTTTATTTTATTTATTTATTTACTTATTTATTTTGAAATAGGGTCTCATTCTGTCACTGGGGCTGGAGGACAGAGGTGTCATCATAGCTCACTATAACCTAAAATTCCTGGGCTTAAGTGAGTTTCCTGCCTCAGCCTTCAAAGTACCTGGGACTACAGGTGCCAGTCAGCATTCCTGGCAAGTTTTTCTTTTTTCTTTTTTTTTTTTTTTTTTTGTAGAGACAGGGTCTCTTGCTCAAGCTGGTCTCAAACTCCTGGCCTCAAGCAGTCCTCCCGTCTCGATCTCCCAAAGTGCTAGAATTACAGGCATGAGCCACTGCACAGAATCCCAAATTGACTTTTTAAAAATTTTTATTAGAGATACTTTTAGACTCCCATGGTAGGTACAAAAATTGTATTACAATTGTAACATTATACAAAGAGTTCTGTGCATCCTTCACTAGGGATAGTACATATTTTTTTTTCCACCATTTTCTCTGCCCCTATGGGAAGGGTAGGGGCATGGCTGCTTTTGTGGTTTGTCTCTGGATTAGAGGAGGTATAGTCAAAGGTTTCTATTCTTCAAGGCACCCTTTTGCTGCTATTTAAATAGAGATATCAAAATTTTCTTCAGGATTTTATTTTGCTATTATATTTAGAAGGTCTGCACGTAATTGCAGCTCAAGGTTGTTGTCACTACTGTGTCTACTACACAGTCTGGCATATATAGGAGAAAATATAACAATAACAGTATTTTAAAAACCACCTCCAGGCAATCAGCTAAGTTGTCCTCAATGAGTCTAGCAAGTTTTTTTCTTATATCCACCTTTGAGAATATTCTTATAGTACCATATTTTTTATTATATATATGTTTTGTATTTAGTGGGAGGAATAGGGTAGAATGTATTATTCTATCATGTCTGGGAATAGAAGTCTTAAAAAATATCTTAAGTGATACGATAAAAAGGACAATACAATAGTATAATAATTTAGAAAGAGCTTAAGAAGAAAAAAATTAATTGTGAAATAGATGGGAAAGTTTAAATTAGAAAAATTAAAGGAAAGTTATTGTGTCTCCTAGCATTAAAGCAAATAGAAAAGCTCTCATTACTAAATAAAAGTCAATACATTATTTATTAAAATGAATATACTTTTTTCTATTGCAGAGGTGTGACATGCTTTTATTATTTGCATTTCTCAGGATTAACTGGAAAAATATTTTTGGCTTATAATTTCAATTTGTAGCAGCAAATCAGCTTCACATTATTCATGAAACATCTACTCCTCATGAGACCAGAATGTGAAATTTGTAAAGGATATACCTGTGGTTTTCAACAACATATTGGTCATTCATGTCTGTAGCAGCTTAAAAACAAAATCTAAAGTTCTGTACGTGACTTAGGTATTTGGCTTTGGTTCCTGATGAAATATATGAATAAGATGAAAATTTACTATTTGAAGAGAAAGCCAACATTAAATATAAAATACATATAACTGTAATATAGCTGCATCTTATCCTAGGATTAATTTATAAAATAATCACATGAAACAACAATTATCTTAAAAATAAGGTTTAAGTTTCTTAAGAGTAGATAGATAGATTGAGCAACTCCAGAAGTGGCATTCTCAACTGTGCACAATAGGAGGAGGTTATTTATCAAATGTAAAGAAATAAAGATTGACCTAAACAGGTAGGCAGATGTTTCAGCTAAGTAAGAGGAAAGAAGGAAGAATATAGGAGAAAAAAGAAGAGATAAAATAATTATGTATGAGAATGTGAGATTAGAATGACACAGAAAAAATAGTAGGATTGCAGATCAGTGGATTAATGATCCACTAATTTAAGTGTTCATGAATTTAAAGTGAAAACAGTCATTACATTTGTATATGTGTGTGTGTGTGTGTTTCTAACCTCTTTGAGATCCTCAGATGTATATATGGCAAGAAAGATGGATCTAACAAGTGTTGACAATTTCCTGGGCTAATAAGATAAAACAACAGCAAGAGAGTTAACTATTTTTGCAACTCAGTAATTATGATGATGGAGCATACAATTCAAGACAGAGTGGGAGAAAGAAGAGTAAAATGGGGGTATCAAGGGAAGTGTAAGTGTCACTGAGTCAATATGTTAGAGGCTTTAGTATGGTCAAAAACTGCAGTATCAAGGAAACTAGAGAGTAAGCAGGAAAAATTGAAAATGTTGATCATACACTTGGAAGTAAGATCATAATGGGAGCTTCTTGATAGCAACAACATCTAGAGCTCTACCGTCCAATAAAACTTTCTGTGATGAAGGAAATGTCTTATATCTGCATCATACAATTCAATTGGGTAATGAGCATGGATATACAGCACTATGAATAAGAAATAGAATATTTTTACAATCTCTTTTATGTAACAGATTTATGGAGGTATAACTGACAGACAATAAACTGCAGGTGTTTGGAGTGCACAATTTATTAAGTTTTGATGGATGTATGTATCCCTAAAGCCACCACCACCACAATTAAGATAACTAACATATACATCAACTCCAAAAGTGTCTTATGGCATTCATAGTCCCACCTTCCAAACTCTCCCTGTATCTACCCATTTCCAGATAACCACTTACATGCTTTTTGTCATTCTAGAATAATTCGCATGATCTGAATGATCTGAATGATCTGAATAATCACATGATTTTTATACTAATGGAATCCTATTTATGTTCTTTGTTTTGTTATCATTGTTCTGACATTTTTCAATCAGCATTAGCATGTTGAGATTTATCCATGTTGCATGTATCAAAAGGTATTCCTTTTAGTTGATAATTAGCATTACATTATATGGTTATATCATTTTACAAAAATCACTGATGAACATCTGGGTTGTTTCTGCTCCTAATAGTTCAATCTCTGAGGGAGAGTGAAAGTTAGTTGTCCCCTTCTCCTGTTGGCACTGACGCGCCTACTCTAGATCACACAGCAGTTGGGACTATACAAAGTAGCACTTTTGTCTTTTTCAATCAGGATTTAGCATTTCTTCATGAAAAATTGGGGCATTCATGAAATGAAGCTCAGGTTAATTTTTACTTAATATCACTCCATTTTCATTTAATGGAATGATATGCTTCCCTCACAGCTGCTATTTACTTCTAAATACCATTTAGGTACCATCTCTAAACAAAGATGTCCTGTTTGTGGAATCATTAGCATTAGAAGGGTCTCTGAAGAATTTATAAAATCCTGTCATGTCCACAAAAATCTAGCTCTGCCTAACCTAGTGAGAGAACTTTTATATTCTTTTTGAGTTTTCTTTTTAGTTACTTTAAAACCATATCTCTCAAGTTTCAATATTATGCTATTATGATTTTTTTCTATAGCACATCAATTAAATAGGTAGAGGGTTCACATTTTCTCTACATTGCAATTTCCTAATTTGTAAAATGAAGGATTTAAGAAATGCCTTATAAGGACACTTAGAGTTCTAATATAATATGATCTTAATTAGGAAAAATGGTATGCTCGCCATATATAATCTTTTTTTTTTAATTTTAATTATTTTTTTTTTATTTCGGCATATGATGGTATTAAGACTAAAACATGTTTTTATCAATAAATAATGTTTTATGTTCATTTTTCTCTATTAGTTCAACCACATTTAAAGCATGTTTTAAAATTTAATGTATGACTTAAAATAGATTGCTACAGAAATTGGATTAATCTCATGGGCCTCATTAGAAAAAATCTTCAATTGAAAGTTAATATTTTATAACATTAATACACATGTAACATTTAAGGCAGAGTGACAACGTGGTTTGTTTTTACTTACAAAATATCTCATTAACTGATATATATCAAAATATGGTTTATAAAATTATTAGTGTACTGAGTCCTTAATCCAAAGGGGAAAAATTTCAATTTGTTATCTTATAAGTGCTCAAGGTATGAAAAATTTACATATTAGCATAACATACTCATCTTTTATGAAGTTTCATTTCTTTTTTCTTTATGTAAACAGATTTTATTTACTTGCCTTCTTATAATTATAAAACAATTACAATAAACTGTGCCTATGCAAATGTAAAGAGAATTTTAAAGGAGAAAGCTTCATATGGATGTATGCTAGTTCATTTCTTAATTTAAATATGATCAGATTGTTATAGCTAATTTAAAACATTGATTTTAACTTTGATGCTTCAGTGCATATCTACTGTATTAGTTTCCTCCAGCTATTGTTAAAAATTTACCAAAAAATTGGCAGCTTAAAGCAACAGATATTTGCTCTGTCAAAAGGCCAGAAACCAAAAATAAATCTTGTGAAGCTAAAATCAAGGTGTTAGCAGGACTGTACTGCCTTCAGAGTCTCTGATGGAGAATTCATTCATTGCTTCCCTCTTTCAGCTTCTGGTCACTGCAGGCACTCTTATTCAGCCTAATCTCTGCTTCTGTGGTCACATGGCCTTCTTTTCTGTCTCAAATGTAGAATTAAAAAAAAAAAAAGTAAAAAACATAGAAAAAGAGAGCAGAACAGTGGTTACCAGAGACACGGCTATAATGGGAAGCTATAAGTTAAAGAGTACAAAGTTGCAGTTATGTAGAATGAATGAATAAGGCTAGATATCAAATGTACAGCATGAGGACTACAGTTAACACAATCAGCCATCTGTATTTGTGGATTCCACGTCCATTGATTCAACAAATTGTGGATCAAAAATCTTCAGGAAAAAAAAATCCACAAAGTTCCAAAAAGCAAAACTTAAATTTGCTGTTGCATTGAATACTACATTGAATCCACGCAAATTAAGTCATGTTTAGGCATTTTTATTAGGTATAATAAGTAAATTGAAGATAAAGTATAATGGGAGGATGTGTGTAGATTATATGCAAATACTGCACCACTTTAGAGAAGGGACTTGAGCACAGAAGATTTTGGAATCTGAGGCATGTCCTGCAGGCAGCCCCCTGCGGTACCAATGGATTACTGTAATATTCTATAGTAGACTGGAAATTTGCTAAGATAGTAGATTTTAGGGGCTCTTATCAGACACACAAAAAAGTAACAATGTAAGATGATTAATATGTTAATTACTTGACTATAGTAATCATTTTCTTGTGTATGTGTATATTTCAAACCATCATGCTGTATATGTTAAATATATACAATAATAATAATAATAATAATAACTCCTCTATGATTTCCTCTATAAGAACAATTGTGATTACATTTAGAAACCACCTGGGTAATCCAGGCAATAATCACATCTGCAAAATCATTTTTTTCCACATTAGGTAACACTCACAGATTAGGACATAAACAACTTTTTGGGGGGCAGGTTGAATTTTCATCCAACCACATTTATTTTACTAGAAATTAGAGTTTATTTTAATCAAATACAACACTAATTCCTAATCTACATAATGCTGACTCTGGACCTCCCAGGCAATCATCCACATCACACATAAGCCTGAGCTTCCTGTAAACTGAGTGAGTGTTGACAGCTTGGCATTTTTTTTGTCCCTGAATTTTATGTAGTGCACATCCTTTATATAAAGTTTGAGCTTAGTTCTCCCTTGTGGCTTGAAGAATTGTTTTAGATCATAAGCTTCTCACAGGAAGAAACAGAATATAGTGCTTTTCAGGGAGTGAATACTTCAGTATGAGGTACAGTGTGACACACCATAAATATATTTTTATTATGATTTCATGGATAATGAACCACTCATGCCTCTTTGCAAATAAATAGGTATAATATACAACAAGGCTGTCAGATCAGAAATTGCTCATCCACACTGTTGTAAATTGCTTAGAGGGTAAACTGTTTTCAGATTCTAACACAGTGAGAAAATGACAGAGACTATCTCAATTGAGTATGGAAAAAATAAGTAAGAAGTATTAGATTTAAAATTATAAGCAACAAAAATTAATGTTGAAATTTTCATCTAGTGGTATCATAAAAAGCCATATCAATTGTTGCTATAATAATGTAACAATGAATTTTTGGCAATTCATGGTTGAGAGAAAGGTGGGACCATACCTAGAATTATACTTTAATAGAACTAGTATAACTCTTCTGAAATGTTGAGAAAGAAAGAGAGATGGGGGAGAGAGAGAGAGGAGGGAGGAGAAATCGAGGGAAGGGGAGGAAAAGAAACAGGGAGATGAGAAATCAAAGTGGAGTTTCACTTATCTCAGATTTATGCACTTCTAGCAAGTCAACTGTCTGCTTAGGGTCAGTGACTGGTAATATTTACAAATGCAGGATCTCTGACCAGATACAGAAAGGTAAGGAGTGGATCTTTTCCATGCCGTGTTCTCTCAGAGAGGAACTTCTTTTCCTGACTGCCTTATCAAAATTACCAACACCATTTCTCAACGTTTTAAACTTCTATTTTCTAACTTATTTTTTATCGTTAGTAACAAGAATCACTATGTAACATTCAACATATTTAACTAACTTGTTTATTACTGTCTTCCACAGTAGAATGCTAACTCCACACGGGTAGTATTAAGCCTCCTGAGTAGCTGGGACTACAGGTGTGTTCCACCACACTTGGCTATTTTTTTCTAACTTCCATATTTTTTAATGATATGGCAATACAATTTGTAGTGAAAATATTATACAGTTGATTTATTTATCCAAATCCCAATATAAAATACTGTGCATTAGGATTCACACTATAATGGACAAAAATCTACGTGCATTCATCTTCATATCAATTTAACGAATCCTAAAAATAGAATTGCAAGATCAGATACAGTGAAATTTTTTTAAAGTATACAATATCATACTGATCACCAAAGATTATGTTAATTAAGAGTATTAAATATATAAAATATAAAATAAAGTTATCACAATAAGCAGTAACATTCTGATTTTCTTCTCTAAAAGGGAATTTTTTTTTCAGTATGCTACCTTTGTGATACTCACAATCCATAGCTAGATTACAATAGCAGCCTACCTGGTAAGCTGAAATGCTAGATCATAGGTCTTTGGGATACTGTTTCTCCCCAGTAATTTATTTCATGATATTATATATAAAAGGCCATACACTAATATAAAAATAATCTTAGGACAAATTTAATATATAATCTGTTTCTAATTAAAATCCATTAAAATTTCTTCTTTGATTGACTAGCATAAATATGAAGAACTTAGATAATATTTTATAATTGTATATGTTAAAAACCATAGCAAACTAATATAGGTATTTCTCTTTAATATTCTTCTCATATAATTATAATATATTAATATTAAGATGCATGTCCTATTTATTTTAAATATTATGAATATATAAACTAAGATATCTGATATGAATTACCTCCTGGGCCAGATATAAATGCTATTACATATTTCATATCTGCCTTTAAATAAGTATACCAGTTATATCATTTTTGTTATCAAATTACTAGTTATAAATACATTAAAATCCCAATTATAATCTTCACAACAGTGTATGGAATAATCTATTTCTCTGAATGCTTAGTACATTGAGTATGATCTTCCTATTACTCTATTTATTTTATTAGTAAGCTGTCAGAATATTTTTTACAGATTTGTTCATATTTTAAGTATATTGCTTAGACTATTATATTTCTTAATATGTTTAACTGGCTTTTCTATATTTATGAATTAAAGTTGATTACATAGTAAGTATTTTTAGACGCACTTGTAAAAATGTTTCAATATTTGTCTTTCACTTATATCTTTTTCCAGTACTGTATTATTTTCTTTATTTATTAACATTTAACACCTTTAGAATATATGTGGGTGTGTGCTATGAATTATTTTAAAAATGTTATTCAGTTGACATAATACCAGTATTTGAATTTTCTTGAAATATTAATATAGAGGCATGCATCATAATAAATTATATGCTTTGTATCTGGAGTTGTACCAGATATTCTATTATGTTTTAAAAAATTGCTTCTTCCATTTCAAATCAGAAAAGCAATTTTGTTGTTGTTGTTGTTGCTGCTGCATGAGTTGTTAGTTAATAATATAAATATAATTTAATACTCCTGACCATGATAAAATAGTTTGTATTTTACTCACCATCTTACAGTGAACAATTAAAGCTGGAAGACACTGGAGACAAATCAATGAGCTTTGAAGGACTCTAGTTCTTAAAAGAAGGGAAGCACAGAGGTGTATTTTTCCCTAAAGGAATTTCTCAAATCATTCCTTTCTGTAAGTAAACTTTCCAAATTCACTTAGGGGTAAAATCTATGCAAGAAGCAGTGGTCATACTGGGCTCAACAGGCAGAGATCAGAGTTGGATCGGTCTAAGTGGCTCGGATGCAAAAAGTAAAATCCCAGAGAGGAAGGACTTCATAGAAGGAGCTCAAAACTTTGAATATAAATTCTGCTCAAATATCTGTCAGCTTCTATGCTCACAAGCCCAGAGGAAGATGAGAAGTTCAGCAGCAGTCAAAAAGAGGATGGACATGAGAAAACACCTCAGAATTTCAGTTGAGTTCCCAGAAGGTCCATGCCCTTGGGAAAAATGTCACTTAACAGTTCTGCAATCTAGCTCAACATATGTCATCAGTCCATTTATTAAGGCTCGGTTTGGTTTTCTGGAAGTGCTTCTCTATGGCTCTTTACTCTTCCCAGTGGGGCCTTGATTCCTCCTTCATCCTGTCTTTTCCATAGGTAATAGCTCATGTTTACAACAGAGATATCTATTGTCTTTTTTGATGTCTTAAAAACAAAAACAAAAATAATGTTTCTTTTAGAGGTTATTTTTCTGCAAGGAACTGGGAAGGCAAAAGAGACTTGTTTTTGGACCTAGCCAGACCTGACATCTATATTTTGTCTAAATTGTTGGCCTGACCGCTGTCCAGAAAAGTTTTCCTTTCATTTTTTATTGTCCCTCTTTTAGTCCAAACTGGTGGTGCTTGTATCAACATAATTACTTAAAAAGTGCTATGGGTTTCCTGTGAATTATATCAGGGTTTAATTACTTAGAGAAAAGCCACAACCACAAATATTTTTAAGACAACTCTTCTTTCTACTGATTCTTTGGGAAAACTCCTATTCAACCACATCCTTAAGTTTCTGAGAAGCTTGGAGGGCATGAGGCTCACTCTTGAAATCCATGAAGGTTTATTTTCTAGCTAAAGAGTAGGAAAACTTTTTCTTAAAGGCTCAGATAATAAAAATTTTAGTCTTGTAAGCCATATGGTCTCTGATACAATTATCCAACTTGACTGTTGTAGCACAACAGCAGCCAAAGTAATATGTAAACAAATGGACATGGCTATGTCCTATTAAAATTATTTATAAAATTTCATGGCCATACCATGAAGCATAGTTTGCCAACTTCTGGAACAGCTACAGGTTCTATCATTGCTTTGATGTCTTAAAAAAGGATGTTTCTCTACATGATTATTTTGCTGGGAGAAATATACTTTGTAAGAGTTTTATTTTTAAGCATAGCAAGTCCTGGCTCATTTATATTTTCTAAATTCTTTAAAAATCTGAGTTATGTTTCATTAGTTAATCTCCTTATTCACATATCTTATCACAGGCAGCTATAAGAAGCCAGTTGGCACATTATGCATTTTATTTGGGAATCCTCCCAGGCCAGACTCATGAGTCTATTAAATCTTTCAGTGTTCCACACTACAGGTGACAGTGGTGCTAGACTACACTATAGCATATATAGGGTCCTTTTTTTCTATAGTTACTAATAGTAGTTTTTTCATTGTCAATTAAGCCCTCGCCAACAATATCTTCTAGACTCTTCCATTTTTCCTAATTTCCTACTCAAGTTTTTCTAGCATTTACTAACAGTCTCCTTGAGAATCTTCTACCTTTTCCCTGCTATTGTCCTGAAGATAGTGTCACATCGCTTAGCTTTTTCTTATGACAATACACCACTTTTGTTAGCAGATTCACTGTTAGTTATGCCTAAGTGTCAAACTACCTTGAAATTTGGTGCCTTAAAACCATCAAGCAATTTAACATAGCTCATGGTTTTTGTTAGTCAGAAAAGAGGGCAGGCCTCTGCTTAGTGATTTTTCAGTTCCAATTGGTGTCAACTGCTGTCACTGGATGTTATTCAGCTGGCAACTAGATTGCTCTGGATAATATAAAATGGCTTTGCTTACATGCCTTGCAAGTTGGCAGAGGTGCCTGAAAGGCTAGACTTAGCTAAACCACTTTATCTTTCTCTACTTAGTCTCAGAAACGTTTTACATGACCTCTTGGCAGAAAATTCAGACTTCTTCCTCAAAACTTAAGGCTCCAAGTGATTTAGACAGAAACTAATAGTCGTTCTAAATGCTAGATATGAATCTAGCTTACTATCATTCATGCTATTCTCTATTTGTCAAAGTTGTCATGGGCAAGCCCACATTCAAGAGGGAGGGGATATAAATGCCATCTCTCAATGGGAAGGTTGTCAAAAAACTTGTGGCCATTTTCACCCACATATAGATATTAGGACTGACATATTTAGAAAATAAAAGTTCAAAATATTTAGATTACATTTAAAACTTTGCATGTCACTTTAAAAATTCTATCACTCTTTATCTGACATGTGGATCTCTGATATCTCATAACTCATTTTAAATAATTGTATTAATATTTATTCTGTTTAATATAGAGAAAATATTCATAAACTATTCACTGTAACTATGTGTTCATGGTAGGTAGTTGTAAAATAATTTGGATTTCATGAAATTAAATCTATATTCATTTTATTTACATCATAAAATCTGGAAGGGGAAGAAGACAAATAATTAATAAGACATTAAAACTATTGTTCTTTATAAACCTCCACATGTAGAACATAGAGAACATGGCCTATTTTCCAATCTAATGAATTAATGAATCAGTGTACATTCAGACCTGGAGCATAGAAAGAATGTGAGTGTTGAGAGTTAAATCACTTTGAATAGTAGACTGGATTTTACTGAATTTCTGAAGAAAGAATGAGTTATAGTCTTTGAAAAATGAAATTGTAGATTCTAGGAAGATGAATCTTAACTATTTTACTATATAACTAAGAACTTTCAATAAAAGTTACTTGAATCAAATATTCAATTTTTGATATATTTGTACCTGAAATATTACCCCCCTTTAATTTCCCTATACCTCCAGTAAAATATGTCACAATATATTTACAGGCTGGCCAGAATTATTAAAGAACCATTTCTGGGTTCAAAATTATCCTCCCTTTGCATCTCTGAGGAAGACCTATTTAGCCAACCTGATTCTCTTTATTAGAGGATGTCACTGCCCAATTTTTAAAAGTTAAAGTTTTTTTGAAACTGATTTAGAAAAAGATTTCTATTTGTGCAATTATTAGCCAATGAATATAATGTATGATGAGAATTTATTTAGGGATATTGTCCATATAGAAGCAAAGATCAAGTCAAATAAAACTTACAACTTTTTAAAATATGAAATTATAAGATAATGAAAATGCTTAAAATACAATAATTAGTTTATTCCACAAGGCATAATATTAAATTAAAATAAATATCATCTTTATATAGCCATTCAAGGTAATATTCTGTGATTTATAAGGGCTTACATTTGGTGTCCAAGACTCAAAATTCATCAATATTTCATTTGTTTTACATAATGAAGAGAATAGACAGTTTTAGAATAGGCTTAGCTATTTGTCACCTTGAGGTTCAGCAAAAGCTTAGTGATTAATACATCTGTAGAACAGTCAATAGGTGGCCTCTGATAAATCTGATTATTACCATATCAAATAAATGGCTCATTTATCAGCCTTTGTATGCCCTGGCTGTGTCTGCACACATGTTGGAGAAAGATAATCACACAGTGCTTGGAACAAACAAATTGGTTCATTTGTGCAAGGTTTGTAATTAGGAAAAAAAGCCAAAATGTGTAAGACAGATCAAAGGTACTCAGCTAAAAGGAATTTCATTTTCAAATCCAGTAAGAAAAGAGCTTAAGAAACAGAGTCCATAAAGCTTAATATTACATTTTTGAAAACCAACCAGTAGATAATAAATATATACTTTAAAATTAAATTGCACCAACATGCATTCAATTAATTTCTGGATTTTTTAAGTTCATATGGTGAATATATTAACACCTTAATGGTATTTTATTTCTCCAAAGACAGACAATCTAAATTAGAAGTCTTTATAATAAATGTACTATGTTTTAAAACCAATGATTACTATCTTTTGCACCAATTAACAGAGCCAATTTTTTAAAAAAGTATATATATCTATATTAATATTAGTAAATCAATCTAGCTATGATTTGAAAGTTATATTAAAAGGATGGTGTTTTTCCTCTCTATTCACATATGTGACAATGTAGTATATTGTGCTATTTTTAAAGCACATGTGAGGATATTTAGTATTCAAATATCACATGTGTAAATAAAGTAGCATACATATTCATACAAAGAAGGATTTAATATTGAGTGACAATGATTTGAATCTGTCAAGTTAATGCTTCCAAATTTGAAATTAACTTCTATTTTCATTTCTCTCAATAAGCTCTTGTCCAGTGGCTTTCAAATGAGAAAATAAAATACTAGAGGCGATATTGGTATAACATGAGATAGTAGATAATACGGAGAATAAAAAACTGAATATAAAACAGAGATGATAAATTTCAAATGACATAGTGAAAAGTACAACATAACTGTAACCCAGGGAATTGAATCTAATAACACTTGTCTACACTCGCCCTTTTTCAGTCAAACACACTTTCAAAATTGTGACATCCAAATTGCTAATACATACAGTACTTTGCAAAGCATAATTCAAAGTAATCACTTTATGAAAAGGGCTTATATTAAATAATAAAAATTTTCCCTAACTTTGGAGGAAGTATGTAATTTTTTTCATACATAAATCTTCATTTAACTTTGAAATTATGTTTTATTTAAATCACTAGTAAATGTCTGTTATTTGGACATATGCAATACTTCACATAGGTTAATGTCTCCTTCAGGTTTTTTATATGCTCTCAGTATTACTCATTTTTACCTGAACCAAACTTATATCCAGACTTTGCACCAGTTATGCTTATTGCCTAGACCACAGGCCTGTTCATGGCAGACATCTATATCAAAAAAGAGAACATACTGGAGCCAATAATTCAGAAATTAACTCTAAATTAATTCATTTTCTATAATTATTTATATCCAATATGCCACAGAAAGTTTCTACAACTATTATTCTAAAATAAACCAGGGGGAAAATGTGCTTTCTGTTTGATGGTGCATTCTTCATTATCTTTATCTTGCCAGTTATTCTTCTTTTAATGCCTTAGATATTTGATATTTGGCCCAATTTTAGTTCTTTTTTCTCTTAAAGCTTTCCTTTGGTCTCTGAATATAGTCAAAATTCTTTTTATGTTCTATTATGCAGAATGTGAGTGGTACATATTGTATATGCCAGCTATATGTGAGACTATCAATTATGTATATTTTGGACAACTGACTTTCAATGAAATTGATTACCTCTTTTATTCATAGAATATAATCTCTGAAACACAAAAACAAACTAATAAACAAACAAGATCTACCAAAATGCACTCTCCAACTATAATCTTATCCAGCATTATGAAAGATAGCATGCATCCATTATGTCAGTATGTCTTCATAACAGATCTTTGACATGAGTATCGTTATACACAATTTAGAGAAGAGAAAATGACGGCCCATTAAGTAACTTGCTCAAGTTTACAAGGTAGAGATATTTTTCAACACTACTTCTGTGTATCAACAAAGGCAGTTTGTCATCATTAGATTAAACTCTGTCTCTTACAAAATTCAATTTATTTAGTGTTATATATTTAATTAAAAATGAGTTATTAGCATTTCAATAAATAAGTTAGCTTGTTTTGAGGTTTAATATGCTTTGATATTAATTTTGTTTCATATATATTTTATATGCATAACTACAGCATTCAAGAAACTAAATGAAATGATATTCTCTTCACACTGCAATTGCCTGTGTTAAATCTGGAATTATTCCCTTAGAATATCCATTAGCAGACTTATATGCTAGGGACAAAGTGAAGAACATCTGAACTCCACACACGAACTGCAGTGATTTAAGTGGAATATATCAATAGAATTACTACTTAGATGGATAATATTCCAAACTAATATCTACGAAAGCTGAAGATTAATCATTACTGGTGTTTTCCAAGTGTTCATGATGGTGAGAAAAAGTGATTCTCAAGATGAATTAGGAAAAGTTGGGAAGAATTGAGCTTTCACTTAAAGAAATGACATAAAACTACATATTATTTTAGCATATAATGAGATTCAAAAATGCACATGTACACATATATTATTTGATTTATATACTAAATTTCATCAGCATATATACCAATATTTTATCTTCCTCTCCTACTTTTTTTAACCTGCTCACTGATGCTTTTAAACAAGGTTTTAAAATTCTCTAATGGCTTGAATAAGAAATATTCTTTGGATCTGCATCAGTCAGATACCTTGTATAGACCGAATTGTGTTCTTCCAAAATTCATATGTTGAAGTCCTAATCCACTATATGACTATGTTTGGAGATAGGTCCTATACAGAGGTAATAAAGGTTTAATAAGGGCATATGAGTGGAACCTCAATCTACAGGGCACGCTTATAACATTGATTCAAACTGTACAAAAGCAGTACATGTAACCAAAACTTTTGTACCCCCATAGTATTCTGAAATAAATAAATAAACATAGTTTTAATGTGCACCAAAGGAACAAAAAAAAAAAAAAACCAGAAGAAGAAAAGAAAAGTTATCAGAGATCTCTATCTTTCCACATGCATACATAGAAGAGGCCACGTGGACACGGCAAGAAGAAAGACAACCATTATAGAAATTTGACAGCACCTTGATCTTGAACTTCTATCCTCCCATAATTGTGAGAAAATAGTTTTTTGTTTTTTAAGCCAACTAGTCTATGTTATTTTGATACATCAGCCCATGCTGACTAATACATGCTTCTACGAAGAAGAATAGCACTAACAGAATTTATTCTATAATTCACAGAGTTTATATATCCTCTTGCAGAGTCAACATTGTTTTGTTTTGCTGAAATAATCACCCATAAACCTTTCCATTAAAAAAAAAATCATCTGCTTTCAAGTTCACAGAAGTGTACATATGTTGATAGATTCATTAAATCATAGGTTTCTGAAAACAAGAGCACAGTCTTAATCAGCATACAGCTGATTAAGCAGCTTTCTCAACTATGGATATAAACTCTTCCAAATTTCTAAGGGTGTATATTGATATATATGTCACTGATCATGAAGAAGAAAATAATGTGTTAATTCATTCAAGTAATCACTTCCTAAATACCAATTATTTACAAGGCATTAAGGAGACAGTAAAGATACATGCTGCAAAGTATCACACAATCTGATATAAGATTAAAGAGCAGGATTAAAAGATAATAGTAAAGCAAGGAAGATTGTGAAAAGTATTTTTTAGCAAGAGCATTTCTAAATACTTGTAATACTGATAAAGGGATATTAGTATTATCATTGTGATTTTTTAAAGTTATTTTTAGTCATTGGTTACCACATGCCACATTACCAATGCCATATTTAAAAAACATGAGTACTTGTCTTACTTAAACAATAAATGGTGTCAACTCTGTGATAATGTTAGATTTATTTATTAGCTCTGGAAATATGTGTCTTTACTCAAGTGAAAGAAGTAGCTCAGAGATTTTTTTATGTGCTTTAGATGAAAAATAAATTGTTTCTATTAGCATAATCTTGGTTTATTTTTATTTCATAATTATAATGCTATGTTATAGAAAGAAGTAAGCCTCCATTAAGGAGAAAAGAGTTTGCGTTCTTATTTAATTTTAAAATTGTACAATTTTAAATTTAAAATTGTATTATTTAATTTTAAAATTAAATACAATTTAATTTAATTTACAAAATTAAATTGTATTTAATTTTAAAATTGTATACCAGATAATGTAAAATCCTGGAACCCATATTTTCTACTTTATTCATTTATTCATGTTATATCTTTGTTTTACTGTCATACATATAATAATAATGATTGATTTGGATAGTTTTATAATCATTTAGAGCACATTTTTAGCACATGTACCTAACATCTTTTCATTTGGCAGCAATAATGTAAAATAATATGAAATTCAAAGGATAAAAATCCCTCATTACAACATAGTCATACTCTCCTTAACTCCATTTTGTGGCTTGCCATGTCACTCTATTTGGTGGAAGAAGAAAAAAACACTAATATCCTTTGCAACATTTTCTAAATTATATCTATTTTCAAGGATTTCAAGAGGGGGCATAATTTCTCTTTTGTTAATTGATCTATCTTCTAAGTGTCCCTAAGCAAAAAGTAAATATTAACTCAGAAGAATTTTAAGAGAAAAAACATGTTCAGGCTCTTAATATCCAAATTGACTTTATATATTAATAAATACATTTGGCTTTTAAGACAGTGAATTTTATATATTTTATTGCAAAGCAAATATCTCCTGATTTTACTTGAAAGAGTAGAAATGAGAACAGGAAAATTGAGGAGCTAGTGCTGATTAAAATTGTGTCTTTATTACAAGATAATTTAATGATCATGATCTTAGTTTCCAAGAGAAAAATCAGGCACTGAAAAGGTAAAGACATTGCCTCTTGGGATCCAAATGCCCAGTGTACAATGTCCTTATTACATTACGCTTGAAAATATCAACAAAACGAAACAAAGAGAAGAGAAAATCTATGAACAGTTTAGACATTCATTGAACATGTAGTAGGTTTACTGTTTCACAAACACCATGCCAGGCACTGGGCTTCCAACTATGAGTAAAGTAGATATTGTATCAAAGAATCAAACATTTCAGAAGCACATAGATAGCTATGGGCTCTCATGCACATTCACAACTAAGGATACACTAACATCTGATAGAAAAGTAGAAATTGGCAGAAGAAAGAAAGAAGCAAGAGGGTATTTCTATCAATAAAATGAGAAAAACATATGCAAAATCCCAGATGCAAAACAAGGATCCCATGTTGGAAGGATTAAACACAATAATAACTCAGAAGGCTAGAAGAAATAATAAGAGAACTTGTGCCTAAAGTCAATCTGTGGAAGTAAGCAGAGAAAATCTTTGCAATTCCTGTGTTAAATTTTGGATTTTATCCTAAGAATAAGAGCATATCATGGAATTATTTTAGGTATGGAATTATACATTACAATTTAAAATTAGCACCCTTGCCATGATGGTTGATATATATCAAGCTTGAGTTAGAGAAAGAATACAGGCAGTGAAAAGATATGGGAAGGTCATACAGAAATTTTTGTAAGTGATATTTTTATGATGTAAAACAAAATGTGAAGAGGGATCAGATTTGAGAGACTTATAAGTTGTTAGGTTCAAAAAGATTTGCTAGGTTACTGTAAATGGACCAAGAGAGAAACAGAGTGGAATATATTCTCAGGTCTGTGGCTTTGGGCACCTGGATATATCATGATGCCCTTTACCAAAAAAAAAAAAAAAAAAAGAATTATGATAAAAAAAAGTTTTGTAATTTGAAGAGGAGACAAAAGGAATACACACGTGGACCTTTTATCTTTGAGTAATCTAGAATCATGGGTCATCTATTTAGAAGTGAGCAATATGTGCACATTCTATTGAAATCTATAAGAGTGAATCAGAGAACAGGGCTTTGGAATCAGACTTCCTGTGTCTAATCAAAGGTAAGCTCTTTTTAAGCTGCTTTCTAAGATAATTATACAATTTCCTTATAACTCTCTTTTCTCATTTAAAAGACAAATGCTGAAACTTCCTCTTTGAGAAAACATCATGTGGTGGACAATGCTGATGGAGGCCCTAGAATGGGAGTCCAGGGTGGCTGCTGTCATAGCTTTGGTTTCAGAGTATGGGGCTGGGGATCATGGTAGTGTGGTCTGATATGGGCAGAGGCAATGCCAAGAACAAGGAATGACTCTTGGTTACCATAGTGGGATGCCTGGTTAAAGACATGAATTGTGTGTCCTTGGAGGAGACCTATCTCTTCTCTGCCCATCACAAAGTCTGAGGGTATTGCCTTTTCCCTGGTGGTATCCCTTAAGGACTGAAGATTATGTCCTGCAAAATCATTCTCACTGGTCAGCATACCAGGGTCAAGGCATTTGTTGCCTTAGGGACTAACAATGGCCATGCTACTTTGGATGCTTGATGGTCCCAGGAGGTAGCCATCCTCATCCGTGGGGAATATCTCCATCATCCCCTTGTGTTGAGGCTCCTGGAAGAACAGCGTCAGCAAGTCCCACATCATTCCTTGAAAGGTGACCAGCTGCTATGCCTCTGTTCTGGTACTCCCCATCCCAGTCTCCAGGGCGGTGGCATCATCTCAGCCCCTGTACCCATAAGCTGTTGCTGATGGCCAGTATGGATGACAGCAAGGAGCTTGACTGTCACCTTGAACAACTTTGCCAAGGCTTCCTTTCATGCCATCTCCAAGACCTACAACTATCTTTCAACCAACCTCTGGAAAGAGACCATGTTCACTGTGTCTCCCTATCACGAATTCACTGACTATGGTAAAGACCCACAACAGAGATTCCAGGCAAGTGGACTAAGCTGCTAGCTGGAGCCACCACATAGTGTCTTTACACAAGAAAAAATAAAATGGATTAAGAAAAAAAATAAATAAAATAGTGAAATAGTAAGAATTACTTTATAAAGTTGTTGGAAAATTGAGAAATAAATATAATATTGAATACAATGTGTCACAAGAAAGAGTACATAGTCATTTTTAAGAGGTTAAGAGCTCTTTTTAAGGGGTTAAGAGCTCTATGATGAGACTATGAAACTAGAAGAATTAACATTTTAAGAGCAAAATGGTGTTATTTAAGCTATGGGAAGGGAAGGCATCATAGAAAAAGCAGAGAATGAGATTTGTATTAATAGAATGATTTTCACAAAACTGCAAGGGATATACATTTTTATAATAACATGAGACTGACAGTTAACTCAGAAGGGAGTCTGTGGAAAAGAAGTAAAAAAGTATTGATGGTAGTGGTATTCTATAAGAATGTGTGAGAACATGGAGTCCAAAAAAGGACACTTTGAAAAAGCAATGATTTATAGACCCAAATGCTGCTAAAAGTTAATATTAAAAGTGAGAATTATTCTTATTATTATAGCAATAGGAAATTTTTTTTTATTTCAAAATGTTAAGGGGGTACAAATGTTTTAGGTTACATGGATCATTTTTGTAATGTTTTAGTCCTAGTGATAGGTGTGTCCATAACCCAAATAGTGTTCATAGTACTCATTAAGTCAGTTTATTTTCCTCCCCTTTTCCTCCTACCCCTGGTTGATTTCCACTGACTTTTACTTCCCTCTGTGCACATGTGTGCTCATCAGCTAGTTCCAAATTAACAGTGAGTACATGTGGTGTTTGTTTTTCCATTCTTGAGATTGTTCATTAGGAGGATAATCTCCAATTTCATCCAGATTGTTGCAAAAGGTATTAATCCACCTATCTTATGGCTGAGTAGTATTCCATGGTATACATATGCCACATTTCATTAATCTAATTATGAATAGATGGGCACTTGAGGTGATTCCACATCTTTGCAATTGTGAATCGTGCATCAGTGAACATTCAAGTGTAGGTGTCGTTTTGATAAAAAGTCTTCTTTTCTTTGGGGTAAATAGCCAATAATGAGATTGCTGGATCGAATGGTAAGGCTACTTTTAGTTCTTCAAAGAATCTCCAAACTATTTTCCATAGAGGTTATACTAATTTGCAGTCCCACCAACAATGTATAAGTATTCCTTTCTCTTTACATCCATGTCAGCATCTATTGTTTTGGACATTCTAATAAAAGCCATTCTAACTGGGGTAAGGTGATATCTCATTGTGGTTTTAATTTTCATTTCCCTGATAATTAGTGACATTAAGCATTTTTTCATATGTTTATTAGTCATTTGTCTTTCTTCTTTTGAGAACCTTCTGTTCATGTCTTTTTCCCACTTTTTAATAGGTTGTTTGTTTTATTCTTGCTGATTTGCTTGAGTTCTTTATAAATTATTGTTGGATGTGTAGCTTGTGAATATTTTCTTCCATTCTGTAGGTTGTTTATTTGCTCTGCTGATTGTTTCCTTAGCTGTGCAGACTTTTGTTTAATCAAACCCCATTTATTTATTTTTGTTTTTGATATGATTGCCTTTGGGATCTTAGCCATAAATTCTTTGCCTAGGCCAATATCTAGAAGGGTTTTTCTTACATTTTCCTCTAGAATTGTTATAGTTTCATGCCTTAGGTCTAAGTCTTTATTCATCTTGAATTAATTTTTGTGAGTGGTGAGCAGTAGAGGTCCTGTTTCATTCTTCTGTATGTTGCTATCAAATTTGCCAGCACTGTTTGTTGACTAGGGAGAGGCCACAATTCTCCAACAGCCCAGGTGCCTGAACATCCCCTTCTTGGTTGTCATGGTGCTGCAAGCTGGGATCTTCCTCGCTGGAAGACCCACCCTAGTCCAACAGCGCAGCTTTCCTTGGAGGGTGATCTCCCAGGTTAGCACATCTCCAACCCCCACAGTATTCTCCCATCAGTTCGGCCCTAGTGGCGTCCCTTGCCTCCTGTGTTCAGCTCCCAAACTTTCCCCTGGTGTCTCCCAGCAACCTGCTTGAGTCCTGGGAGCATGGGATCCAGCCTGTGTCTGACCAGCTGGAGTGGGTCTCCCAGAAATGTCAGCGGGCAGAAAGCTCCGAGATAGGGCACCTGGGGTCCAGTGCACGTTCTCAAAGGGAAAGGTGTGGGCCTCACTCTCTTGCAAAAGATCAGGCTGGAAGGCGTGGCAGCTGGAGAGAGATCCCCACTCCCAACTTCTTGGCTCAAATTGTTCTCCTGATTGCAGAGGGTGGGAGAGGGGCCGAGAAGGATGAGACACTGACTGGGAGAATGGTGGCTCTCTAGTCTCTTGAGTCACTCTCGTTGGAGGGGTACCCCACACAGAATGTCCAGTCTCTCTGATCACACAAGTTCTCTCCACAATTCTGTGTTTGCCACAGTGCTTGGGCTCATGGGGGTGGTAAAACTTCCAGGTAACTTGGTAGCCTGCTGATCACTGAAGGAGTGAGGGAAGAAGAAAGGAATTCCCCCTTACCTTTTCACTGGGCTCTGAGCATCTCTGTTTGACCATCATGGATGTCTCCCCCAAACCCCCTTTATCAACTTCCTTTTCTGCTTTGCAGTTTTCCTCTGTGGGGCCCCTGGCAGGCTCTGGAACTTCTCTCTATGACCTGCTTCTGAACTGCATCCTCTCTCCCCTCTCCTTATCTGAAACCCTCCCTTCCCTTCAGGACAGTCCAGCAAGCATGTCTCCAGTCTGCCATCTTCTTTCCATTCCTCAGGAAAATATTTTAATACAGACAGAAACTTAAGTAGTGAGTGATGGTAAGGGGATAGAAATACAAGTGTAAAAAACTCTTTGAAAAGTTTGTCTAAGAAGGGAAAATGAGAAATGGGTTTAGGGGAGTTTAAAACTAGTATTTGCTTGGTGAGAGAAAAGCAACTCAATTTATTAACTTAGAATAATGCATCTTGCATTTCCAATATTTTCTTTATATTTAAAATTAATTTCTAAATTATCCAAATGTTCAAAGAATCATCTCTTCCTTGTTTAATTTCATATATACAATACATGAATTTAGGTCAATGCTTTCTAAATTGGAATTCTGGGGACCATTCCAACATATATTTGATGATAGAGAGTCTTTGTTATATAATATCTATTTACCACTTAAAACATGCTTTGAGGCATTTTTATTAGGCAATTGAAAATAATAAATTACATTTTCTTTAAATTTCATTAGTTTATTGATCCTTTACATTTCTGATAATGTGATTCACCTCTTCATAATGTTTGCCCAAATTTAGAATTATATTTTTATTATTTATTTGTGGCTATTCTGTTTATATCCCTGATATATTTCTTTATAATTTGTATATGAAGGAAAAACTTTTCTTTCCCAATCCATTGTTGATTTTTAAATCTTTATGTTACCTTTTGTAGTACATAGAATTTTAACTTTGCAAAACTTAAATGTGTAATTTTTCTTTATTTCTCATGCTTTTTTTCTGTCTACTCAAAGGCATTTTTCTGTTTTCATATGCTTTCCAACTATCAATTAATTATCTACTTCAATATTTGAGACCTAAAAAAGACATGAAATAAGATGCTTCCAACTTTAATAAGGAATATCTATAAGGTTGGAAGTTAAAAGAAGAAACCAAGAAAGATTCTAGTTTTTCTTTTTTATAGCTCCCAATTTCTGTGACTCTACTAATCTGTTGATTAGTTTCTTGTCACTTTGTTTTTATATGCCCTGACTCCTCATTCCTGACATTTAAGACATTTATCTTAAATTTTCATTGCTTACTTTTATAAACCTTGTTATCTGTTGGGTCCTTTAATCTGTAAATAAGATTATGATCAACTACTTTGCCTTGAGCCATTGCTTCAATTTAGAAACTTTTATGTGATTTCTGGCTGTGGAATCCACTTTTTCCACTAAAATCATGAGTACCTCTGTCTATACCACATCCCAGTATTCCCCATTCTGGCATTTTACGTTGTATCTATATACTCTCATTTGAAATCAAAGGAGAATCTAGACATAGTCCTTTAATTGACAAATGTTTTTAAAACTTTGTTTATGTGTGTGCAAAATACTGTGTTGTACATTCTCTATAGGCAATCTTCTGGGGAGAGGGATGTGTGTGTATGTATATATATGTTATATATATATATATATATATGATAGATAAGTTCCTGCCATCAATAAGCTCAATAAATTTATGAGACATGAGATATATGCAGGAATAGACACAATGCAAGGTATGTTGGGATAAATCTTTGAAAATTCATAGAAAGTAAAAAATTGTCTAGCCACAAAAACAAAAAGAGATTCATTTCCATCAAAGACCAACTTGATTCAATCAAAAGCAGGGAGAGGAAAGAAGCGTTTTAGGAATGTACTGAAGCACAGTTATAGACAAATGTGCAATAGCAGCAGCTGATAGACCAGTATGACAAACATTTACAAGGGTAAAAACTTTAGGACAACTCTAAATCTAAGAAAATAGCAGAGAACAACAGATTCTGAAAATAATGACTGCAGTTTTACATCTGAGCAAATCTTAATGTCCTTATAGAGGGGAAAAGGCTGTTGTGTTTATTTCTGTCATACATACAGAGTTATTAATCTCTCTCAATAATTTGATATTTAAATATGGATAATATATATGAAGGGCTATAGACATGTACACATTCATCTATTCTATAAAAGCAATATAGTAATATCCACATTTACAGATAGAATATGCAATCAGAAAGATCGTTCAATCTTTCAGTGTGGTCTCAATTTAGTATTTTAGTGAAATTTAAAAACTCTAACTTAATTAGATCAGCAAATCAATAAATCATCATTGGATGCTATCGTGATTCATCTCTTGAACCTTATCAGTGAGCCAGCAAGAAAAATGTCTGTTGACCTTGATTCTTAACTGATTTTCAACATCATTACTTATTTTGTAGAAAGAATTCACTAAGGGTCTGGATTGAAGACAAAAAAGGTAAGTCATGACTAAACAAATTATGTTGGACTGAAGACATTTCATGTTTCTTTTTTTTTTATTTCAGCATATCATGGATGCACAAAAGTTTACGTTATGTATATTGCCCTTGCCCTCCCCCCAGTCAGAGCTTCAAACATGTCCATCCTTTAGATGGTGCACATCATACTCATTATGTATGAATATAACCATACCCTCCTCCCCCTTCCCATCTACCTGATGCCAGATAAATGTTATTTCTATATGCACACATAGGTGTTGATCAGTGAAACCAATTTTCTGGTGAGTACATGTGGTGCTTATTTTTCCATTCTTGGGATACTTCACTTAGTAGAATGGGTTCAAGCTCTATCCAGGAAAATACAAGAGGTGCCATACCACCATTGTTTCTTATAGCTGAATAGTACTCCATGGTATACATATACCATATTTTATTAATCCACTCATGTATTAAAGGGCACTTGGGTTGTTTCCACATCTTTGCAATTCTGAATTGTGCTGCTATAAACATTCAAGTGCAGATGTCTTTTTTATAGAATGTCTTTTGTTCTTTTGGGTAGATGC
>VSMD01090044.1:0-61974 GCA_008750895.1 Mirza zaza | reverse complement strand
ATTGACATGTAAATCCTATCATTCTAGAGTTGTATGTGCCATTAGAGATCATATGTTATAATTACTCATCCACTTGCATAAAAGGACACCGACAACAGCTTAACTATTAGAACTCCCTGGCCCTTCAACTGGACTAAAGACTATATAGCTCCTACTAGGGAAGTTAGGTGTCAGATTGCTAGGCTGGGAGGAAATTTCAGTCCCCTGAAATCCTGCCTCTGGGTTTGGGCTGTTCCTGAATTGTTTCACTTTGAAGAAAATATTTTGCCTGAAGCTTTGGGTCATGTAAAAGTGGAGGATCCTAAATATTCAAAAGTTGTTCTAATTATCTTTTGCTGAACCATCCCAAGTTCAGTGGCATAAAACAGCATTTTCATGTAAATTTTAGTACCATCTTCTTGAGTCACAAAATTCCTCTTGAGATTTTGATTGAGATGGCATTGAATTTATAAGTCAATTTGGAAAGAATTGACATCATTTCAACATTGAATGTTCCAATCAAAGAACATGTTGTAACCCTTTGTTTACATTTTCCTTACTCTATCTCAATAATATTTTATTTGGTGAATGTATTACCATGTAATTGGTATTTTTGAAACTATTGAAAATGGTGTCTTTCCAAAAACGTGTTTACTATTTGTTGCTGGTATGTACTGGTAGAAAGAGAATTCACTTTGCAGTACATCAATTTTAATAAATTCATTAAATCTAATGATTTATCTATAGATTATTTTGAATTTTCAGGTTTAAAATTGTATTACCTGAAATTAATAATACTTTTATTGTTTCGTTTCTAATCTTTATACATTCAATTTCTTTTTCTTGTTTTATTGTACTAGCTAGTATGATATTCAATGGAAAGCAGACATCTTTTTCTCATTCTTATATTAAAGAGAAATCTTTCAATGTTCTATTATAATTAATATGGTTGCTATAGATTTTTTGTAGAAATAATTTATCATATTATGTAAGTTCCTTATTATCCCTAGTTTTCCAAAAGTTTTATCATAGATATATAATGTATATTTTTGCAGAGAGGCTCTACTCACTATTAGTTATTTTAACTTAATTTAAAAATAGTCGTACCTATTTTTTTAATTAAAAATGTACACAGAGCCTCAATATATAGACAATAAAAATTGAACTACTCTGATTTATTGAAGTGAGGGGTTTTGAGCTCCACTCACAGTTCTTTTTTTTTTTTTGAGACGGAGTCTCACTCTGTTGTTTGGGCTAGAGTGCCATGGCATCAGCCTACCTCACAGCAACCTCTAACTCCTAGGCTCGAGCAATCCTTCTGCCTCTGCCTCCCGAGTAGCTGGGACTACAGGCATGTGCCTGAAGGCAATCCTTCTGCCTCAGCCTTCCGAGTAGCTGGGACTATAGGCATGCACCACCATGCCGGGCTAATTTTTTCTATATATATTTTAGTTGGCCAATTAATTTGTTTCCATTTTTAGTAGAGACAGGCTCTCACTCTTGCTCAGGCTGGTTTTGAACTCCTGATCTCAAGCCATCAGCCCACCTCGGCCTCCCACAGTGCTAGGTCACAGTTCTCTTTTTTGCCACCAAGCAGCAGCCTCAGAAGTGGCTCTTCATCAAACACAATTTTAAAGCCAGTGCACCAAACCTATCTTCTTACTTCAAACCATTTTCTTACATTTTGTGTATGTGATTCAATAAAAGTGAAATAATAAAGAGCTTACATATATTGAACATTTACCCTATGCCGGATGTATTGTTAAGGGTATATAGATTATCTTTTAATCATCACAACCCTCCTAGACAGTGGATAGTATTAATACAGATAATTTCTCATTTTATAGGTGAGAAGACTGAGGCTTGAAAAGTTGAAGTTAACTTAGCCCAAAATCACATAGTTAGCATAGCAGGTGATTAGGTTATGGATTTGATTCCATAATCTGTTATTCTTTTTTTTAGAGACAGGGTCTCACTCTGTCATCTAGGCTCGAGGACAGTGGCCTAATTGTAGCTCACTGCAAGCTCCTGTTTCCGGGTTCAAGCAACCCTCCCACCTCAGCCTCTCGAGTAGCTGAGACTACAGGTATGCATCATTCTGCCTGGCAAATTTATTTATTTATTTATTTTTTTGAGACAGAATCTCACTCTGTTGCCTGGGCTAGAGTGCCATGGCATTAGCCTAACTCACAGCAACCTCAAACTCCTAGGCTCGAGCAATCCTTCTGCCTCTGCCTCCCGAGTAGCTGGGACTACAGGCATGTGCCACCATGCCCGGCTAATTTTTTTTCCTATATATTTTTAGTTGCCCAATTAATATCTTTCTAGTTTTTAGTAGAGACGGGTTCTCACTCTTGCTCAGGCTCAGGCTGATTTCGAACTCCTGATCTTGAGCCATCCGCCTGCCTTGGCCTCCCAGAGTGCTAGGATTACAGGCGTGAGCCACTGAGCCTGGCCTTGGCTAATTTATTTTTAAAATGGAGGGAGGGCTCTCACTATGTTGCCCAGGCTGGTCTTGAACAACTGGCCTCACGCGATCCTCCTGCCTTGACCTCTCAAAGTGCTGGGATTACAGGCATTAGCTACCCTTGCCCCTTGGCTATAATCTGCTATTCTTAATGGGTAAATTAATCTGCTTTCTAGTTCAGACACCTTTCTTCCCCAACCAATGTAGCTAGGCATGTTTAAAAACACCTCACACTTTAAGTTCTAGGAACATCTGTTACATGTTTGCTTTTGCCTACATAACAGCACAGCTGGCTAAATAGGTGATAAAAGACCCATAATAGGAGGTGACAACAAGAAGTGCTGATTACTATTTGAAAATTTGTGTCCGGGTTAACACATTTCTTTTGAAAATATATTATCAAGGCTAAATATATTAATTATTCAAATGTCATCTCAGATGTGGTACTTGTCAAAAACAGAGAGCGCTGTTTTCCCAAACACGTCACATTCAATGTGCCTAATATCAGAAGCTGTTTATGTTCATTCTAAATGACTTCCATGCTTCAGTTTAATTCAGTTTAAGCCTTTTCTATTAATATGCATTGCCTTAGATGAGTTATTCATTGTGTGAAAATATCTAGGGACTGAGATACTGATTTATTTTATGTTCCTATATGTTGTAGTACAGATGACATTGAACCTGATCTTTTATTTTATTAATTTTTTTTCTGACGGAGATTTTAAAGCAGGGATCCTCAAACTTTTTAAACAGGGGGCCAGTTCACTGTCCTTCAGACCGTTGGAGGTCCAGACTATAGTTTAAAAAAACTATGAACAAATTCCTATGCACACTGCACATATCTTTTTTTTTTGGTGTCTGCCTTATTTTATTTCCTGCTAGTTTTTTTTTATTTCGGCATATTATGGGGGTACAGATTTTAAGGTTTCAATAAATGCCCATTGCCCCCCCCACAAGTCTGAGTTTCCAGCATGACCATCCCCCAGATGGTGCACATCTCACTCATTATGTATGTATATACCTGCCCCCCTCCCACGTGCCCAATACTCTATTACTGTAGTACCTATGTGTCCACTTAGGTGCTGCTCTGTTAATACCAGTTTGCTGGTGAGTATATGTGGTGCTTGTTTTTCCATTCTTGGGATACTTCACTTAGTAGTATGGGTTACATATCTTATTTTGAAGTAAAAAAACAAACGGGCAAAAACACCCGTAATGTGGTCCGTGGGCCATAGTTCGAGGATGCCTGTTTTAAAGGATTACTTCTCTCCTCCTTCTCCTCCTCTTCCTCCTCCTCTTCCTTTCTCTCTTTCTCTGTCTTACACACCAATTACTGTATTTGCTTCTTAAAGATTTATTCATTGTTTTAACATATCATAACTTGGAGCTGTATAGCTTGATGTTACATATTGATGGCATTTTCTATTTATTTACCTTCATGACCAAAGTTTTTCATAAGATAAAGCAGGCAGCTCTTTCTTCTGAGATATGAGTGTGCCAATGGAAGCCACCCAGGGGAGATTCCACATGACCCCATCCAGGGAGCAACCTCCCTCAACTTGTCTCTCCTTCTGGCTTCAATTCCTGCTATTGGGGCCGACCTGAGCATTCCTAGACACACTGACCCCTCTTTTCCTGCCCTTCCACCTTTCCTTTACTCTGACAAAGACTGTCTAAGTTCCTCCCACTCTTTCTATCTCAGGACAGGTCAAGACCAAGAGAAATAAAGTCTAAAGAAAATATATCCCTTTATTCCTTGGTAGGAATAAGTGTGAAGAATATATACAAAAACATTGCCTTAGATGCAGATATATCTAAACCAGGCCTACATCAGTCTTCAGACTTTCGTCCTCACTTTAGAACTGATTGTTATCTTTGCTACTTGGATTCCTAAATGGTTGTGCATCTAATTCTTCAAATATTCTCTAGGAAGGAAAATTATTGCTTTCACCAGCAACCCATGTCACAGTTTACTGGTTCTGAATGATTCTTCTATTTTCAACAGAGATAATTATTTTCATGAAACATTCTGATGTGCATCCCAATTTATGCATGCATGAACAAGTCAGTTTCTTGTCATCCCTGGCTACATATGGGGAGTCTTTAAAAAATACTGTTCTAATGCCCGAAACGGAACCAAGTAGGAAGTATAGGGAAAAAAAAAAGCAGATAATAAATACAAAAAGACTGAGGGAAGTACTGTTCTAAGTGCCAAATGCAAATCAAACATGTAGATAAATGTCTGGGAATGGGAGGTGGGTTACAAATGCAGACAATAAACAAACACAGATAATAAACGCAATAAGAGGAAAGCACTGGAAAAAAACAGGGCCAGAGAGAAAGGAGGAGACAAAGTGAAATTGGATTTGACTGGGACCTTGATCCACTGGTCAGCATGACCCAAATCTAGGGGCTAAGAGCAACCTCTGAGCATGTGCAGGAGGCTGCAGATACTTCATTATCACAAGGAAACTTCTGGGGAGGGACCACAACAACAGCTGAGAATGACCAAACAATTAGTGACGATGCTAGAGAAGAAATAATAATAGCTACAATTTATGAGGTACTATTCCAAGTCTTTTACTTATATTAACTTATCTAACTCTTAAGACTACCCTACAGTGTAGTCTGAGATAATTCCTATTTTGCTGATGAAAAGGTCCAGAACATGCTACCTCTAAATATGCTACTTTGGTATAAGTATTATTTTGAGCTGAAGGCAATTGTGAAATAGTAGATCAGGAAGAACATTCTGCTCCCTGCCCCCCTCTTCGACTTGCCTAAAAGCAGGATATAAATTTCCTTTTGTGAAGGTGACATAACCCCCATCCCCCAGCCTCTCCTGGACCAGGATGAGGAGAAAGACCCTTATTACCAGAGACAGACAGCCAGCACTGGGATGAGCTTGGGGAAACAAACTTTACAAAAATAACCCTTATCTCTCATTAGTTGTCCCCATATATATCCTGGTCTCACAATTTATCACCCCTAGAAGCCAAAACCTCCTTTCCTTCATCTAGTAACTTCTTTATGATTTATCGTCCTTTGTTAAAATGGTATATAAACCTTTGAGTCTAACCACTTCTTCGGATTTTTCATTTATTTTATGTGAAGCCCTCATGCATTTAATAAGAATATTAACAACAATAAAAATTATATGCCTTTTTTGGGTTGATCTGTCTTTTGTCAGTTTAATTCAAAAACCCTAGCAACTGAACCTAAGAAAGTAGAGAAAAGATTTTTTCCTTCCATATGCAGATAAGGAAATTATGATTTGCAGCTAAAGAAACTGAGATACAGATGGGTTAAGTGACTTGCCTAAGATTACACTGCTAGCAAGTAGAAGTAGGATTTGATTCTGCTGAGGGGCACTGGAGCCTGAGCACTTAATCCCTACAATATACAGTCTCACAAATCAATTACTAAAAGATAATAGACATTAGGGAGACTATAATCTCTAAAGTTTAAATTTCACAAAATAGAAGTGGAAATATCCCAATTCCTGCTATCACAAAAAAATAATAATAAAAAAATTGGGTTATTTGTGCCATGGGATGTTCAGCTTTCTGGCTTTGGATGATGGCTTCTTCATTGTGTGGTTTAATTTGTTTCACTATCCTTCAAATTTCCAGTGTACAGGCACTGGAAATTAGATCTAACCTCTCGATTAGAGGTTTTTATTTTTTTGCAAAAATACTCCATATATTGTGTTACATACTTCATAATCCATCACATCAGCATGTTTATAATGTCCAATGTCACAGTTTTTTTTTTGTTTTTTTTTTCTGAGACAGAGTCTCACTCTGTTGCCCAGGCTAGAGTGCCATGGCGTCAGCCTAGCTCACAGCAACCTCAAATTCATGGGCTCAAGCAATCCTTCTGCCTCAGCCTCCCGAGTAGCTGGGACTACAGGCATGTGCCACCATGCCCAGCTAATTTTTTTTCTATATATTTTTAGTTGGCCAATTAATTTCTTTCTATTTATAGTAGAGACGGGGTCTCGCTCTTGCTCAGGCTGGTTTTGAACTCCTGACCTCGAGCAATCCGCCTGCCTGGGCCTCCCAGAGTGCTAGGATTACAGGTTTGAGCCACCGCGCCCGGCCCTATCTAAAAGGTTTTTAAAATAACTCACTAACATCAGAAAATAAGCAGTTCATATTTTCCTTATCATTTTAATTTTATGAAATTGTATGGTTGTTTCATTTGTATCAGGATCCAAATAAGGTCCTTCCATTGCTATTAGTTAATATGCACCTTAAGTCTCTTTTAATCTATAGCTACCCCGTGATTCACTCTCTCTTTTTTTTTTAAAAAAATATGTTTATTGAAGCAACTGGTTATTTTTCCTATATTTTCTACTATCTGGATTTTGCATCCAAGGCTTGTCATGTAATGTGTTCCTCTGTCCTTAAATTTCCTATAAATTGAGTCTAAGATTTAACCAGATTTATGTTGGATTTTTTTTTTAAAGACAATTTCATTGGTAGTGTGTATACTTCCATCGGATAGTGCAGAAAGTCTGGTTGTCATCCTTTGTGATGTTAGCAGTGACTGATGATCATTTACTAGATCTGTTAATTCATTAGGGACTGCAAAATGATAGTATTCTAATTCTGTATTAGTAGAATTTGTAATTCTTCTATAAAGATAAAATTTGCTCATCTTGATTTATCCTAAAGTACAGTGTGTATAGGAAATACAGGAGTAACGATTAATTATTTGCTCTATTTATCAGTGTACAAATTTGATGAGTTGGTTCACTTGTACCCTTCAAAAGTGACCAATTAGTTGAGGTTTTCTAAAGCATTAAACATGTGACTTTAAATATACTCAAAGTGTTTTAATCTGTTGCAGTTTTTATCCTTACTGATGCCCAAATTGATCCATTCTTGATCAGTGAGAGCTTATTCAAATAGGCTCCTGAGACCTTTTGACATGAACTGGATAGTCTCTGTAATCAGCCATTTCTCTAAGGAGCCTTAGTTCCTTTCAGTGAGGAATGGTATGTAGAAAGCACAATCTGGCCACTAGGGTGCTCATTTCTCCATACTGCTTTAAAGTGAACTGAGTAAAGGATAGAACTGCCTGCCTGACTCTTCGACCTATAAAAGGTCACTTTAACCTACAGATAAAGATACTTGCCCAATTTGTAAGGGGTTATATAGGAAAGAAATAAGTGCGGAAAAGTGAAATAGCATCTGGACAGACAGGTCCAGTTTATAATCCCTTCCAGAAAAAAATCAAGTCTTTCTGATCTGTAAACAACCTCTGGACAGACCTGAACTGTGACATCGTTGGATAGTGAAGATGATATGAAGAGGCTATCCTATAGTTTACCTCTTCTACTTCAGGATTTGTATTGCTCTAGATTTTGCCAAGATGATGTCCAATTGGTATGAAAAAAGATCACAGTATCAAAATTTAAAAATAAATCCAACAATTGCAGTTATTTCCAACAACTGCATTGCAGTAAGGGAGGAGGAAAATGCTCACCAGCCAGTAGCCAGATGACCACAACACCCAGGTCCTTACTAAAGATGAATATAAGATTATATGGGTTTTTCGTACTCAGTATTATAGCTTAAGATCCTCTGCTCAGTAGGGGAGTTGTGGCCTCAAGACTTTCGGGTAAAGGGAAGAGGATCTCCTGACAATCAGGAAGGAGAGATGAAACTTTGTGATCCTCATCAGGGAGGAAAAAGTAGACCTTATGTATGATTGTAAATTAATAAAGATAAAAAATGCTACCTTAAAAAGGGGCTGAAACATGCATTTGAATGGGCTCACAGTGTCAGTCCCATACAATGTCAAGGATTCATCGTCTGGTGGAGACTTCGGCTCTGTCTCTTCCACTACCACCATTGGCTCTTGTGTTGTGCAGGGGCTGATTTTGTCTTCACTGATCAATGGCCCCTTCACTCCCGCCCTGAAACATTGATCCACTTCCCACTCCAGAAACTTCCTGATTGGGTGGCTTCGCACTCCTGTTTGTCCTCACTGAGCAGGAAAACCAGTTTAGGTCACCTTATAAAGAAAAGGATCATATTGTCCAGGATGCAATAGGAGAGATTTTTAGTCATCTTGGTCACCTCATTTTCTTAAGCTTGACCCATACTCAGACTCCCCAAAGCTCTGCTACTTTTTTTTTTTTGAGACAGAGTCTCACTTTGTTGCCCAGGCTAGAGTGAGTGCCGTGGCATTAGCCTAGCTCACAGCAACCTCAAACTCCTGGGCTAAAGCAATCCTTCTGCCTCAGCCTCCCAAGTAGTTGGGACTACAGGCATGCACCACCATGCCTGGTTAATTTTTTCTACATATATTAGTTGGCCAATTATATTAGTTGGCCAATTAATTTCTTTCTATTTATAGTAGAGACGGGGTCTCGCTCTTGCTCAGGCTGGTTTCGAACTCCTGACCTCAAGCAATCCGCCTACCTCGGCCTCCCAGAGTTCTAGGATTACAGGCATGAGCCACCGCGCCCAGCACTGCTACTTCTTTCTTGTCAGCAGAGCTCTCTGACTGAAGAAGAATCACAAGCCTCCAGATCCCCTCCAAGGACCCAGTTTGCAGAAACACTCTGGAACCTAAACCCTTAGGAGGATAAGCTTTGGAGTTAGACTGCCCAGGTTCAAATCCTAGTTTTATTGCTTGCCAGCTGTGTGGCCTTGGACAAGTATTCATTTTGTGTGCTTTAGTGTCCTCACCTCTAAAAATGAAGATTATATTAATTCCTTACTTTGTACAATTGCAGTGAGGATTGAACCAAATGATGTGTGAAAAATTCTTTCTTCTTCTTCTTTTTTTATTGATACATACTAGTTGTACGTATTTTGGGGAGTGCGTGTGATATTTTGATACATGAATTATGAAAAATTCTTGGTGCAATATTTTGAAGTTCTGGGACATAGTAAGTGACCCAAAAAGTGAAATCTATTATTATTATCTTCATCACGTCAAAGAAGTCTCCTGAAGCAGAAACAGTTCAATACCTCTGGACTGAGAAAAGTACAGCCTTAATCATTATCATTCACAAGTACTGCTTTGATACTGTATTGCATTCTTTTGTTTGAAATAATAAATCTCTTTGTTTCTAGAAAAGAAGTCGTGGTTGCTGATTTTACTTTTCAGAAGTCCTTAAGGGACCAAACCATCCTGCTCATTCTAGAGGAGGAATCCATTGATCAGACCCCAGGCTTGGGAGAGTCCCCTCATTCTTGTTTGGTATGATCTCCCTGTACAGAGGCAGCTTAATGAGACCCTCTCCTCCACCTGCTCCCCCAACCGCACTTTGTTCTTCCCCCACTGTTCCCGATGTCAGGAAATGGCAGCATGGCCCCACTAAGTCACCTGGTGACTTCTCTCACAGTTGGAACTTTAATCCTGTCTGTCCTCTCCTCCCTCACTGCTATCACCTTGTTCCTAGTGTCATTGTCTCTCACAAGGGTTTGGAGCAAGCACAGCCTGCTCGATTATCCACCTGCCTTCAGTCTTGCTGCCTCCACATCCACTGGCGTTGGCCACAAGCAGGTCGCTTTTGTGGATGGTGAGAGCCTGACTCAGACTGGAGGTTGAGAAGGAAGAAGAGAATAGAGGCTAACTGCAAATAGCAGTTAAGAAGATTAGCTGGGAAGAAGAGAAGACAGAACAGAGATGAAACAGGTTTTCCAGAGTGATCAGCAGTAAAATTTCTTAAAAGAAACATGGCGATGGCTGGGGGTAAGAGTGAGGGATGAAGAAGGAGGTGGCCCATGACCAAGACCTGGCACAAGAAGAAAAGAAAGGGTGGGGCCGTCAGGGCTTCAACTGCAAAAACTTCGTATAGTTTTTAGGCATCATGATAAAATATTTAAGATCACTTTTTTTTTTTTTTTTGAGACAGAGTCTCGCTTTGTTGCCCAGGCTAGAGCGAGTGCCATGGCGTCAGCCTAGCTCACAGCAACCTCAAACTCCTGGGCTCAAGCAATCCTCCTGCCTCAGCCTCCCGAGTAGCTGGGACTACAGGCATGCGCCACCATGCCCAGCTAATTTTTTCTATATCTATTAGTTGGCCAATTAACTTCTTTCTATTTATAGTAGAGACTGGGTCTCATTCTTGCTCAGGCTGGTTTCGAACTCTTGACCTCGAGCAATCCGCCCACCTCGGCCTCCCAGAGTGCCAGGATTACAGGCGTGAGCCACCGCGCCCGGCCTTAAGATCACTTTATATATGACTGCCCACATGCACAAGTCAGCAATATTTAGATAACATTTTATATTGTACAAAGGAAAATTAGTGAACAATGCATTTTAAAAATTCCTTATTGAGGTACAAAATGAGGATTTTTCTGGGGGGGAGGCTGAGGTAGAAGGATTGCTTGAGTCCAAGAGTTGAAGGATGCAGTGAGCTATGATTGTGTCACTCCACTCTAGCTTGGGTGATGCAGTGAGACCTTGTCTCTGAAAAAAAACGAGAGAGAGAATGCATAAAATTTTTAGCATTGGCCGGGTGTGGTGGCTCACGCTGGTAATCCTAGCACTGTGGGAGGCCCAGGTGGGCAGATTGCTCAAGGTCAGGAGTTCGAAACCAGCCTGAGCAAGAGCGAGAATGCGTCTCTACTATAAAAATAGAAAGAAATTAATTGGCCAACTAATATATATAGAAAAAATTAGCCGGGCATGGTGGCATATGTCTGTAGTCCCAGCTACTCGGGAGGCTGAGGCAGAAGGATTGCTTGAGCCCAGGAGTTTGAGGTTGCTGTGAGCTGGGCTGATGCCACGGCACTCACTGTAGCCTGGGCAACAAAGTGAGACTCTGTCTCAAAAAAAAAAAAAAATAAAATTTTTAGCATTTGTTGTGAATCCTTCAGATAATTTGAACTAAATAGGAAAACTAAAAATATGAAACATTTTCCTTTCTAGGTTATAGAGGAGCAAAGGCTAAAGTAACATCATTAATTTTAAAAATAGGAAATCAAATTTTGTCTATGATATAATTAAAACTTAGAACAATTTGATTTATGATCATATTAAAATTATGGATGAAATTTTCTTTTATTTCAATTTATGTTAAGGCTGTTATAGCTATCATGTACAATAAATTAATAAAATTGAGCTATTGAAAAAACCGTTAACAGTATATATAAATTAAATGATTTTTGAAATTAATTCTACATTTAAAAGCATTGAAAATTAGTATACTGTCTCAACATTTTTATAATTGCATCTGAGGCTATAATTTTCAGAGGATTGGTTATTATCAGAGATAGAATTAAAGCAGGTAAAGAATCTGATTGGTTATAGATAATTGACCAAGATAAAGATATAGTTATTATCTAAAATGATTTATAAAGTATTTTTAATCTAGTTGCATGCCATGGAATACAGTAAATTCCCTATTAGAATAAAATAAGCCCACAAATAACTGGAGTTTCCTTTGGTCAATCCTTTCCTTTAAGGACAAACAGGAAAAATCAATCCTACTTTTATACTTTGAGTCTATAGCCCAGAACTTTCTCTATGTGTTTGGCTCTACTAGAGATTCAGGTCCTGTTCCTCTTTCTAGATCTAGAAAATTTTTTATGAGAATTAAAGTTAAAAGTCAATACTGAAATGGTAAAACTCCTAGAAGAAACCATAGAGGAAAAGCTCAGTGACATTGACATTGGCAATGATTTTTCAGATGTACAGTAATCCTCCTCATCCTGGGGGAGATGTTCTAAGATCCCCAATGGATGCCTGAAACTGCAGGTAGTACTGAACCCCACTGTCGTCAATTGGAATACGTATCTGTTCACGTATTCCATCCACAAACCTAAAGCCTTTTTCATCTTATCACGCACTGTGGCCATAACTTGTGCAGTTTGAGGTGTGACAGCAAAACTATTAATAGCATGATTTTTTTCCATTTTTTTACAGTTTTATGGATAGATGATCTTAGCAACCTCAGCCTACAATTTTTTATTTTCCTTTTTTTTTTTTTTTGTGAGAGACAGGGTCTCATTCTGTCTCCCAGGTTGGAGTGCAGTGGCGCAATCATACATGTGATCATAGCTGTCTACCCTCCAACTCCTGGCCTCAAGTAATCCTCCTGCCTCAGCCTCCCAAAGTGTGGAGATTATAGGCCTGAGCCATGTGTCCAGCCTGTTCTTTCCTTACTAAGTCAAAAACCTCACTTTGTCACTTAAAAGAAGCACTTTATGGCTGGTTTTTAGCTTATCCAAATTGTCAGCATCACTACTCCTGTGTTTGGGCTACTGTGAAGTAAAATAAGCTATGATACCAAGACAGTCAATGTGATAACCGAGAGAGCTACTAAGTGACTAATGGGGCGGGGAGTGTAGAGAGCCTGAATGCGCTGAACAAAGGGATGATTCATGTCCCAGAAAGGATGGAGCAGGATAGTACAAGATTTCATCATGCAACTCAGAATGGCACACCATTTAGAATTTATAAATAGTTTATTTGGAATTTTCTATTTAATATGTATGGACCATGGTCAACTGCAGGTAACTGAAATGGCAGAAAGAGAAACATCAGATAAAGGAGGGCCTGCTGTAACACCAAAAGCTCAGGCACCAAAAGAGAAAATAAACAAGTGGGGCTACATCAAACTTAAAACTTCTGCACGATAAACAATCAACAAAATGAGAAGGGCACCTACAGATTGGGATAAAATATTTGCAAAACATATATCTGGTAAGGAGTTAATATCCAAAAATACATAAAGAATTCTTATAATTCACAACATAAAAACAAATAAACTGATTTAAATATGGGCAAAGGGCCAGACATGGTAACTCAGTTTAAAGCACTCCATAACCCCAAAGGAAATAATAATTATTTTTTCCTCAGTATGAATTAATGAGATAACATAGTAAGATAAACAGAATCACAGAACCACACCAGCATCTTGTCTCTGACATGGAATAAGGATGAGAATTTTAGATGTGGCCCATGGCTCTACATGATGTTTGTTCTTTCAAATCATATCATATTGCCTAGTTTAGTTCAACCAACATTTATAGAGCCCCTGTCTGTGTCTCTAGGTGCTAGAGACTCCAAGATTGTCAAAATTGGTCCCTTCGCCTCTTGGTCCCTCTGCATACAGCCATGGTATTTTGTTTGCTTAGCCTTTTAAACAATTGTGAAATATTACAGAAAACACAGAATACATTGTGTGATATAAAACATAAATGTATCTTTAATAATTCTAAAGCAAATACAAGTATAATCAATCTACTAGGAAAAGAAATAATACAAACAGTAGTGAAATCATTCTCCAAAGCAAGAGATTAGACAACGGTAGCACCCCCGAAGTACCCACCACTTCTTGTAATTCTTCCCCATAGCAGCCCTTTTCATCTCCCCTTTAAAATCATCTTCTGACATTATTTTATTTATTTATTTATTTTTGAGACAGAGTCTCACTTTATTGCCCAGGCTAGAGTGAGTGCCGTGGCGTCAGCCTAGCTCACAGCAACCTCAAACTCCTGGGCTCAAGGAATCCTACTGCCTCAACCTCCTGAGTAGCTGGGACTACAGGCATGCGCCACCACGCCCGGCTAATTTTTTCTATATATATTAGTTGTCCAATTAATTTCTTACTATTTATAGTAGAGAAGGGGTCTCGCTCTTGCTCAGGCTGGTTTCGAACTCCTGACCTTGAGCGATCCGCCCACCTGGGCCTCCCAGAGAGCTAGGATTACAGGCGCATCTTCTGATTTTAAAGTAACCACTTCTTTGTTTTTCTCTCTAGTTTTTTTTAACCTTCTAGTAATATGTACACAGCCCTTGATAATACAGTTTAGTTTTGCTTGCTTTTGATCTTTATGTAAATGCAACCATACTGTCCATGCTCTTTTGTGTCTTGTTTCTGACATTCAACATTCTAAGATTCATCCATGTTGCTCCATGTAGCTGAAGTTTATCCAGTTTGATTGTTGTACACCACCATTTATTTACCCATTCTACTGCCTGGGCCACAGAGTTCCTCCAGAGGCCAAGAACCTCTAGGCACTGTCCTCCTGTTGATATCCTATTTGTCCTTCAACCAGTCAGCTTGCGGATTCTTTTCTTCCAGTCAACCCAGCTAGCCTCAACAGAGGCTTTTCTCTCTTTAGAAAAAAACTCACGTCATTTTCTTTAAAGTTAATATTAATATGGAATTCAAACTCATTCATATGATAATTCCATCATTCAAATTTATGGCTATAATTGAGAATCTTACATTATTTGATCTAAGGATAATCAAAATGAACAGAGCTATGGTCAGATCAAAGTGGGTTTTCAACACATGCAACGCCAAAACTAAATGGGGTAATTTAATACTGTCTAATATAATATTCAATATTCATGAAGTAGTTCCCTCAATTTCTTCAGACAAAGTTATTATTCTCTATAAAGGACAAACCTGAATAAAGAAACAACCACAGATGCTACTGCATATCACTTTGAACACCTGGAAATTCTTACCACATGTGAACTACTTTTCAAAGACATTCATTCCTTTGCTCACTCTATAATCACCTGTAGGTGCTTAATAGTCACCGTGTTAGACACTAAGAATACAAAAGCAAATCAAAATAAGATGAAAGTGATTAATCCTTTACTGACTATTTGGGTGGCAAAGAGTTGGAAAGAGACTAGAGAAGTGGGGTATAGATTAAAATGATGAAACAGCAATAATACTGTGACAGAGCTAACCTAGGGTGCAATGGAGAAATGAGAGGGAGCACGTGGCAATGATAAGCGGGATTTGAGAGATGTTCCGAGAGTAGTCCAATCTGAAAAACAGTAAGAGCCAGGCAAAAAGAGATGGCAGGGACATTTCAAACAGGCAAACAAAAATGCAAAGATCTAGAAGTGAAAAAGAACATCTTATGGTCCCAGAATTGCAAGAGGCTTAGTATGACTAGCTTAGAATGAGAGGTGGAGAGTGGCAATGAGTCTGGAGAGGCGAATCCGTACATAACATAGAAGGCCTGTAGGCCACTGCAGTGGGTTGAATAGTGTCCCTCTTCCCCCAATTCATGTCCCCCTGGAACCTCAGAATGTGACCTTATTTGGAAACAGGGTCTTTGGAGGTATAATTAATTAACAATCTGAAGATGAAATCATCTTGAGGTGGGCCCAATATATTGTAAAGTGCTTTGACTCACTGGTAGTCAGTGAAATGCAAATTAAAGTAGCAATGAGATACCACTTTTCACTCATCTGATTGGCAGAATATTAAAAAGATTGATAATGTCTACTGCTGATTAGTGGAAAATATTTCACAAATTGTTGGGAAAACATTTTAGAAAACAATCTACTGACATCTATCTCTCTACCTCTTTCTCTGTATTTATCTATCTATGGATCAATCTATCTAATTTGTCCTGCAGGCCCACACCTGTGTACCTGTTTCATCTAAATCATGTTAACCAAGTATAAAGCATCTGATCTGAATGTTTTTGTGGCTTCGTTTGAAGTAGTAAAATACTGGAAATAAACAGATAAAGTAAATTAGGAATATTGAGTCCATTATGCCACATCCACCACGGAATAGTGGCCTTAAAACAAATAAAGTATATAGTTCTTACTCATTTGTTGGAATTACCCTACGGTAATATTTAGCAAAAACAAGAAGATGCAGACAAATGTGTATAATATAATCTCATTTTTATAAAAGAAAAAGAAAAAAACCTATATATGTACATGCTTATGTATATATATAATTATAAGATTATATATTATTATATGAGCATGGAGAAAAATATGGCAAAAAACAGATAAATATTTGTTTGCTAACTAGGGGGCAAGGGAAGGGGTGGATGTAAGGGAAGAAGAGGAAAGAAAAAAAGAGAAAACCCTAACCAAAATGGAAAATGATAAACTCATAACTTTACTACATAAAAAGTATAAATTACATGATTATGTTTATATATATAAGTTTTTAGATATTTATCTATGTATGTGTATATTAAAAAGATGAAAAGAAAATAAATATTATTACAAAGCTTAAAAATGTATATCTTAACCAAGTAGGGTAAATTCCAGAAATTAAAAATTGATTCAGTTTTAGGAAACTTCCTAATATAATACAGTACGTTAGCAAAATAAGAGACTTAAAAGATGCCATTTAGGGGTGGGGAATCTGCGGCTTTTTGATTTCAAGATTGTTCTTTTTTAAGCACCAAAGGAGGCAAGAAAAGCTTCATTTTTCTCTTCTGCACCTCTTTTAATAAAAAGGATTTGTTCTGTAAAATTTAGTTTCAGTCAAAAGGCTGCACTTAAGGACCTGGAAGGCCACATGTGGCCTTAAGGCTGCGGGTTCCCCACCCCTGCAAGAAGCATTTTAGAGAATTCATTAGATTTTCCTAATAAAAATTTGAAATCAAATAGGAATTGAAGGAACTCACCTTCATATAATAGTGGAAAAATGAAAGCCATTGACAAAAAATAAAAAATAAAAAACAAGACAGGGATACTTGCTAGCACAACTATTATTCAGCATTGTTTTAAAGGTTTTTGCTAAGGGATTAAGGCAATAAAATAAGTAATATTAAAATAAAAATGTTCAAAAAGAAGAAACAGAATTTGAAGATAATATGATTATATTTAAAAACTATTTAACAAGAGATAGCTGAGTAAGGGAGCTGACTACAATAGAAGAATATAAAAATCTTGTTATTATCTTCACAGTGGGGTCAGCTGAAAATTAAAAATGGACAAAAATATCCACGATAGAGACAAAAACTATAAAATAGAAGGTAATGAATTAAATAGGGGAAATTTAAGGAAATTAAAACTTTATTTAAAGACATGCCATAAACATGGAATAAGTATGAGACAAAACTCATTACTGGCTGGGAAGGTCAATATTATAAAAATACCAATCCTTATTTCATAACATATAAATTCAATGAACTTCCAATTGGAATCTTATTTTTTAATGAAGCTAAGCAAAATTATATTTATTAAAATTATTTAAAATTTTATATGGAATAACATGCCAGAATAATTAGGAAAATTTTGGATAAAAGACTATGAGGGAGAATTTGTACTACCAGGTAGTAAAACTTATTATTTAGTATCTGTTAAGAATAAAGAAGTGACCCACAAACAGAGAAATAGGTATAATGAGTCCAGAAAATATCTGAGTATACATAAGGTATCATTAGATTGCATTTCAGTTAAGGGGAAAAGAGCTTTTTTGGAATAAATGATGTTGGCATAATCTGCTAATAATTTAGAAGAAAGTTAGATAAACCATGGAAAGAAATATAAACTTTAGTATACTAATAACTAATAATAAAATTGAAATATAATCAAATATATCCTCCATTCCACTCCCTTCCATAAAAAGGGCCAGGCACAGTGGCTCATACCTGTAATCCCAGCACTTTGGGAGGCTGAGGCAGGAGCATTGCTTGAGCCCAGGAGTTTGAGGCTGCAGTGAGCTATGAACAGCTACTATACTCCAACCTGGGCAAGAAAAAAAATTTTTTAAGTAGTGACATTAGGTGGGTGGGAAGCTATTTGGCTTATTTTGTGAAATAAATACAACATTAATGCCTAAACTGAATAAAAACACTGTATAAACTTTCTAATTGCTGTAATTGCTGTAGCAAATTACTACAAAGTTAGTGGCTTAAAACAATCTATTATCTTACAGTTTTGGAGGTCAGACATCTGAAATTGGTCTTACTGGGCTAAAATCAAGGCATTGGCAGGCTTTGTTCTTTCTGGAGGCTCTAGAGGACAATCCATTTTCTTGCCTTTTCCAGCTTCTGGAAGCCACTTGCCTTCCTTGGCTCATGGCCTCCTTCCACCTTCAAAGCCAGCAATGGCTGGTAGTCTTTCTCATATCACCTCTCTCTGACATTGACTCTTTTGTCCTCTCTTCCACATTTGAGACTCTCTGATTACACTGGGCCCACCCAGATAATCCAGGAAAATCTTCCTATTGTAAGGTCAGCTGATTCGCAAACTTAATTTCATGTGGCAACCTTAACTCTCTCTTGCCATGTAACATAACATATTCACATGTTCCAGGGATTAGGTTGTGGACATCTTTAGTGGATGATTATTCTGCCTACCACAAACAGTATAAGAAAAAATAATTACAGGTAGGGTTTGACTGAAGGGCTTTCTGGGATGTGGGGATTTCAGCTTTTTCTCTCTCTTTCATCTTCTTCATTCTTTAAAAAAAATTTAAATTTATTATTGTCTTTTTAAAATTTGTAAATATATACATATTATATATATATATGGTGTACAAGTGCAATTTTGCTGCATTGATACATTGCATTGTGAACTCAGGGCCTTCATTGCATCCATTGCTGGAGCAACACACATTGTATCCACTAAGCAGCCTCCCATTATCCCCCTTCCTCTGGGAATTTGAGCTTTAAAACTGGGTTGGGTGGCTCAGGGCAAACTAGAACAGTTGATCAACCTAAGGTCAATATAATTTATGAACACAGATGAGAAAATCTTAAAATTTAAGCCCAGGAATGTAAGGTTGTTTCATATCAGATAGTTTTTTTCATATAATTTACCCTATTTATAGACCAAAGGAAGAAAAATATACAAATTTCTCAATAGATCATAAAAAGCCTTTTATAAAATTGAACATCTACATATAACTAAAAACAAACAAATACACTATTTAAAAATATGAATAGAACTTTCTTAACTTGATAAAGGATATTCATCAAATTATCTACAGCAAACAATAATTAATTAAATATTTCAAGACATGTTTTCTTTAAAGTTGAGAACCAAATAAGAATGCCTCCTTCTGTATCACCATTATTATTGACCATAGTACCTCACTTATTATAACAAAATATTTTAAAAATGAAAAAAATATATGTATAAAAATTGAGTGACAAAATTTTTCTTACCTGTGGATACTATTATCATTTACAGAGAAAAAACAAGAGAATCAACAAAACCACCAGATACAAGATCAACTAGAAATAAGATTTTTTTTTGTTTTTTGAGACAGATTCTCACTCTGGCCCAGGCTAGAGTGTTGTGGCGTCAGCCTAGTTCACAGCAACTTCAAACTCCTGGGCTCAAGCAATTCTTCTGCTTCAGCCTTCTGAGTAGCTGGGACTACAGGCATGTGCCATTATGCCTGGCTAATTTTTTCTATATAGTTTTAGTTGGCCAATTAATTTCTTTCTATTTTTAGTAGAGATAGGGTCTCACTCTTGCTCAGGCTGATTTTGAACTCCTGACCTTGAACAATCCTCCCGCCTCGGCCTCCCAAGAGTGCTAGGATTACAGGCATGAGCCACTGCTCCCGGCCTAGAAATAAGATATTAAATACTATTTATAATAGCAGCAATAATATAAAGCATCTAGGAGTTAAACTATAAAAAATGCATGAGAATTTTACAGGGGAATATGGAGAGTGATTACTATTTAGAATATACAAGGGACTTTGCAAAGTGATGAAAAAACAAAGTAACAATCAGTAAATGCAATAGGCAAAACTATATGAAAAGATGTTTAATTTCAATAGGAATCCTATCACATTGGCAAGTAAGAATATAACACAATAGCTTGTGTAGGAGAGGATTTGGGTAAATGAGAACTCTCAAATATTGCTGTGTAAACTAGTGCAGCCCTTCTTAGTTAATTAAATATGTATTGACTTAATGTATAGACCACAATTCTACTTCTAGGAACATAATTCTGTAAAACTTTCACACAGATCTTTAAGGAAACAGATAAAAGAATGTTCATATACAAAAAGGATGGACAGGACATGTGTAAACTAGCATAGGTGCTTGAGGAAAAGAGAAAGAGGGCTGGGAATGGCAATATAAGGGGAAAATGTAACACAAAATAGGGGTCTGGCAACTAATAATGATAGTGTGTCATAAACTGAGGAGTATAACCAATTCGATCAGTAATATGATATACAAAAGTGCAAATATCTTATTCTTTGACATAGCAATCCCACTTTCATTAATTTTTTAATATAAAAAATGTTTTAGTATAGAATATAAGAACAAGGATGTTTATTGTAGCATTTTTCATAATAGCAAAAATTAGGACTTGCCTTATATATCATCAGGGGGATGGTTGAATAAATTACAATATGTCCATATAATGGAATATTATGCAGCTATTGAGAAGAATTAGTTATATGTATTGATCCGGAAAGATATCCATGAAACATTAAGGGAAAAAAGCAAGTTGCAGACTAATGAGCATGGTATTATCCATTTGTTATAAATAAATGCATAAATAAGGGGAAGAAAAAAATCCAATATATGTATATTTCTGTGTTGGTCAGCGTCTAGTCAGAAGAGAGAAAGCATATCAAGTATTTGAATGGAGAAAATATGGAGGCTTCCGAGAAGAGGGGAAGAGGGCTTTGCCCGCAGGCGCCGGTGACTCAGCTCAGAGGACAGAGCCGCCAGGTCTGGGACGCAGACCTCTGGGCAGCGGGCGGTCACCTGGTGCTGATGCCTCCAAGGAGAAGGGTTACGAATCCGGTTCTGCAATCATTGGTAAAACTGCAAGCCAGATTCAGAGGCTGCAGGAGTGAGCAAGCCTTGCTCTGGTGACGCGCATGGGATCCACTAGCAAACCGGAAGCCAACAAGGATCCCAACAGGAAGTCAGAGAGCAAAGGAGAAACGTGGTTTGCAGAGTCACAATCTCAGCGTCACGAAGCAGGCTTGTCGTTGAGGCAGGGAGACGGGGCCATAATAACTGACACAATATGCTTATACATAGTTGTATGACTATGAGGAAAGCCTCGAATGATATAAACCAGGCCTGTTAGTATTGACACTAGTTACCTCAGAGGCAAGAAGGGACTGGGAACTTAAAAAACAATAACTTTCCCATAGTGTTTGATGGATTACAACATGTACATATTATTTTTGTAATAATAATTAAGAAAAACGATAACCATTGAAATAGGAAAATAAAGAAAAATTAAAATTAACAATAGAAATACCCTGAGGTGCGTGCCTTGGAGAGGGAATAGCTGTCTCTGTGTGGTAGGTGGGACTGCAGGGGTCAGCCACCATGTCTGGCTAATTTTTCTATTTTTTGTAGAGATGGGGGATGGGTCTCATTATGTTGCCCAAGCTGGTCTCCAACTCATGGCCTCAAGTGATCCTAACCACTTCAGCCTCCCAAAGTGCTAGGATTACAGGTGTGAGCCGCCATGCCAGCCAGCACTGTATTTTTCACATTTTTCTGCAACAACTGGGGCAACTTCTTGGTAATTATTGAATTTGTATGACAGGTACATCGGTGTCCATTGTACTGTTTATCTACTTTTGTGTTAGCTGCTATTTTTTCATGATAAATACTGAAGAAAGAGTCTGATATAATCATCATTTACTTAATGACCACAGCCCATGAAAGTATGAAAACAGATGTCTTTTTCCTAATTCCAAAAGAATCTGACAATTCCTTTATACTTGTAGAGTTAATTACAATAATATCAGTTACAATGTTGATGAGGAGATTCAAACAGAACTTTCTGTAACAAAGAATGAAGAAATAAAATTTCTTGAAACAAACAAGTTAAAATAGGCACCATTGTCTCAAAACTAAGGGTTATATAACAATAAACCATCCTAGTTAAAAAATCAGACTGTAGCTGGAGAACTTCTTAAATGTACACTAGTCAGAATCAATTTCATGATGATAAGAAACGCAAATCTGTCAAGAAAGAACCTTTACCCCAACCTGGCTAATGTTTACATTTTTAGTGTACTCAAGATATCTGATTGTTTAAGTGTCCAATCTTTGTTTTTTGTTTTTTTTGAGACAGAGTCTCACTTTGTTGCCCAGGCTAGAGTGAGTGCCGTGGCATCAGCCTAGCTCACAGCAACCTCAAACTCCTAGACTCAACCAATCCTCCTGCCTCAGCCTCCCAAGTAGCTGGGACTACAGGCATATGCCACCATGCCCAGCTAATTTTTTCTATATATATTAGTTGGCCAATTAATTTCTTTCTATTTATAGTAGAGACGGGGTCTCGCTCTTGCTCAGGCTGGTTTCGAACTCCTGAACTTGAGCAATCTGCCCACCTCGGCCTCCCAGAGTGCTAGGATTACAGGCGTGAGCCAGTGCGCCCAGCCTAGTGTCCATCTTTGATCTTTATCTCTATAACAAGTTGCAGTGGCCAACTCAGTCTTTTGTAACCTAAAAATGTCTGTGTCAACATCTCATCCACCTAAGGTTCCTGTTATTGAAATATATGGCACCGCTTGTACAATTTTAATCAAGGCTAAATCAAACATATTTGGGGTTTAGATATTGTTTAAGTAAGTGACAATGCTTTAGGTCTATAACTTTGAGAGCCCAAGAATGGGGTAGGCTTGGGGGAGATTCCTGTGTAAGGGGGATTGTTCTTCCCTGAAGACTTGAGACAGCTCCTGCAGGCTCATCAAAGGAGCTGGCAGCAGTTGATGATGATCCATGTTGGATGGTGTAAATGTCGATAATATGTGTGCCAGCCAGAAGTCGTGGCACTGAGTCCTAATCAGACTTCAGAGCTATCTCTACTTGGGTGTGGAGGACAGACTGATCCTCTTTTGGCTGTGAAACCCATGAGGCTTTTAGACAATTCACAGGAAATGTGGAGATTTCCAGAAGAAGATTCTATGTCACAAAATTCCTAGGGAAAAAAAGAAGGAGATACTTAAATTTCTGCTAAAAAGGCTTATAGGCAGAGGGCTTTGCAGTTCTTACCCCCCCACACCCCAAGTGTGTGGAGCACGTCCTTCTGAAGACACCTGTGAAGTGGGGTTAGTGTCCTCTCCTGAGGTTAAGGAGGGGGCTGCAGAGTAGGGTGAGTTGAGGGTGGAAGTTTGGAATAGCTGCCATGAGGAATAGGAGAAAAATCTAACAAAGCATTCACTGCAGGACTTTTGGGCTGTGAGGAAGAGTAAGTTGAAGTTGGGGAACATTAATGCATGATTGCTCAGCAATAAGAGTGCAGGGGCTGGGGGGAATGGGTGGAGGTGGGGGTACATTGGGGGGCAAAGGAGCAAATATGGGGAGGTCATGGACAAGACCATGATTGAACTGACGCATGCAGGTGTCTCGGCTAAGTGAAGAAAGTGAAGACAGAAAGGGCATGAAAGTTAGAGGGAAACACAGGGGCATTTCCAGGTATAGGGGGTGGAGTTGGATAAATCAAAGGTCAAGGGGAGGAGTAAAATGTAGGAGAGCTGGAAGGTTGTGGTCAGAGAGCAATTTTCTGGAATTCAATATATCAGAGGTGGAGCACATAGGTGTGCAAAGGTCCCCAGGTGTGCCTATGGGAGGAGGTAGTCGATATGGCATAAAGGTCATTGTGTATGAAGCCACCATGAAGCTAGGGTGTTGGATGACTTAACCATATGGGTGTTCAAACACTCAGGCTGATGAAAAATACCAAAGAAAAAGACTCTCTGGCATGAATTTAGGAGAAGAGCACAAGATTCATAGATGAAAGGTTGCTTTTATTTGGGGCTATCAGTCCCAGCTCTGGTCTCTAGCCATTGCATTCTGGAGTCCTGGAGAAGAATTTGAGGTCCTCCATTCTCTGAATATTCCCCAGCACACCCACACATGCATACACACACACACACACACACACACACACCTGTCAGAGGCCTCTCTTCCTCTAAATTAAGAAAGGGCAACTGAAAGGTCTTAAATGTAAATCCCTCATTAATTCAAAAGAGTAAAAATGGAAAATGACAACAATTTATAAGATGACTGACTGTTTTATCATAATATTGTGAGTTGAGAAATCAGTACATTTATTGCAGGTTTATTTTGTGCTTAACATAGAGTTTTAATATAGGTTTTGGAGTTCAGTAGTCCAAAGACCAGGTCTGCCACTAATATCTGCATGAGCCAGGCAAGTTATTTTATATTCCTAAACTTCAGATTTTATTTTAAACGTATGATAATATCACATACTTCACAGGGTTGACATGAGGTCTGAATAAGATGCTGCTTGTAAAGTATGAGGTGCTTAGAATAGTGAGTGCTCAGTCCCTGCTGTTACTGTCACCATCATTCCTTCTTCTTGAAGCATTTTTCTCACAGGCTCCTCTTTCCTCATTCTAGAATGAAGAGAAATTCATTCATATCTAGTGTTTTCCAGGGAATGTGGTGGATCCAGCTTATATCAACTCAGGGTTGTGTGCCTCTCTTCCTAGTTTGTAGTCCAGTCATGTTAAGAGCCGACTGAGATCCACCATAGTGGTAGTATTTACACCATGGAAATTGGCAAATATTACAAAATAGGGCTTTGGGGTTTTCTTTTTGGTCAAAGTCAGTTTATCAGCACACCACTGCACCTTGGGGTTTTTCTTTGGATCTTTCCTTCTTAGATTTGTAGCTAGGCAACAGGCTGATGTGTAGCCTGATTCCCAGATTCCCAGCCTCTTCCAGGTTTTTATTTGGTGAGACTCTGCTGGCCTGAGATGGTATCTTCTCCTGCTCCGGCTGCCTCTGTTGCCTTCTGATGGGTGGAATCTGTGAAATGTTTCAATTGCTAGATCCCACTATTTTCCCAGCTCTCTCTGTCGTATGGTCTCTATAGTGTTTCCCTACGGTACTATAATACCTGCAATGTTACTCCAGTACCTGCCTTGTTTTTGTCATGGGATTTAAATTTTAGAAAGAGAAGAAGAGGAGACTAGGAGAGAATACTCTAGCTCCCTCCAAACACGGCTCCCCTACGGGGGAAGGTGACTGTCTAAGATTTCTCATTGCTACAATCTTATTTTTCAATCAGGGTGAGGTGAAGACCTTTTCTACCTGGCTTCTTGCCTAAGATTTGCCCTTTTCTCCAGTGACATAGGAAGGAAGAACAATTGATTAAACTTTTCTAAATAGTTTCATCTGTCTTATACTCAGTGGAGTATTCCCCTTGCCTCAGCCTGTAAGTTGTCAGTTTTTATTTTGATTTTGATATTTATCTTTTTCTTCTTCTTCTTCTTAAGTATTTCAATTGGAAGTTGGAAAAGGTTATGTCAAGCTCTGCTAGCTGAATGCCATTTTGTATTGGAAATCATCCTACAATAAACTCAATTTTACTTACAGACTTTATTTTTGTTCTAGCCCCTTTCATGCAAAAAAAGTTATTAAATAGAATTATTTTGCACTGTATTTCCTTACAGAAAGTACAGATAGCAAAGACAGGATCCAATTCAACCTAGAGTTTCTAGGAATTTATTGGAACTTACAATAGTGCCCTGAATAAAAAGCTTCCTTCAGTATGCACAAATGAATTAACAGAACTATGAACTCTGCTTAGAAGGAGAGTTGAGAGCCAGAAAATAGACTCCAATCTATTAAAGTGTGTTTTTGAAAACTGCCTTTTAACCTGTAGCGATTATTACCTATATCGAAATTGAAATTTTAAAATTCCCCTTTTAAAAAAAATTAATGGATTTAGGTCAAGCAGGGAACAAAGCCCCAAATTCAAATATGTAGTAGATACCATCCTCCAAAATAATTTCTGGTGGTTCCCCCTGGACTGTTGAGCAGAAAAAAAAATATTTTAATATAAAGAAAATTCTGGCAGAGAAAGAAAATATCATCAAAGGCCATGCCAGAAAAAACCCTATATTTTGGGAACATCCTTAGGAATGCATGTTATACAGCTGATAGTGGAAATTTTCTGAGTAAGATCTGGTTATTAGAAAGTGAAAGGAAAAGTTACCTGGGAGAGGATCAGCTGGTTACTATAAGGCGGTGTGCTGCAGACCTCTGAGGAGTGTGTGTGTATTCTGGGAAACAGTAAGGGTGAGGCTCTCTCTTCCCGAATGAGTAATGTCAGTTTGATTCACTTCACCTGTGTACTGTTAGGCTGTGATTAGCAGTAAAGAGGAGTAACGTCTCTCCTATGAGTGAGTCACCCAGTTGTTTTAGTTCTGTAAGAGTAACACCTCCCCTTCAACACAGGGAGAGCCAGGTGAGTGTTACAAATCCTGTGAGTGGTAGACATTGCTACACAAATCAGAATCCTTTTCTTGGCAGTAGGCACCAGCTTGGGTTCATCAAGAACAAAGCATACCAAACTAATCTCATTTTCAAAATTTACAAAAGATTGGGAGAAGTGAGGAATGCTGTAGGTATTTTTTGGTTTAGTGAGACACTTGACAAAGGCAATTATGATATCCTTGTGGATGAATCCAGGAAACAAGATATGAAAAATAAAACAATTATCTGTATTAGATTCTTAGCTGATTTAATAGCAGTGACCAAATATCTCTGATTAATTAACTCAGGTTGGCTTGGAAGGTTTTTTTGTAGTTTCTTGAAAGATTCTTGAATTGTTCATATTTTTATTAGCTACCTTGATGAAGACCTAGAAGAGATGCTCATCAAAAAGGCAGGTGACTCAAAACTAGAGGAACAGATTACAGGTTGTGTGATGGAACCAAGATCTCCAAAGACTGCATGACAGACTCTCAAAAGATAAAATGTAGCACTGATCTATAAGTCTACATTTAAACTGTAAAGATTAGCCTCATAAATGGAAGTTGAATAGAATAGAAAAAACTTCTTTAAAAACAGCAGAGTTTTGTTGATTTTAAACTTAAATTACCTAATAGTTTGCCACTTAAGAAAAAAATCAAATGATTGTATTAATAACAAAACAGCAAAAGAGAAATGGAGCTCATTGTTTTCAGTGACATTAGACTACAGTCATTCATGTGTATACTAAAATAAAATCTTTAAGCTCCCTAAGCTGACTGAATGGACCCCTTCTTGGCCAAGGGGACTCCAAAAATACTCTAAAGCTGAGTTGCTGGCCATGAGAAGAGAGGTCAGACATACCTTGTCATGCCCCCTTCCCTTCTTGGAGATATCCTTTGTAACGCATTAACAGGCCTAAGACTATATAAGAGAAAGCTTAAACCACACCTGCAGGTCATCAATTCACTTAACAGATCACTTGAGTTTCAGTAAACGGTGGCTTGTCTGTGATTAACAGACAGGTTAGGCAAAGCAAAGCTTCATTTCTTTAACCAATTACAAATCAAAGAGTATATAAATCCACCTATAACCTGTAAGCACCCCCCTTTCCGCTTTGAGATGTCCTACCTTTTTCTGGTCAAACCATATATTGACTTAGGGTCTTAGTAATTCTGTTAGGTAGATAGTAGGGCCTTCGGCTCTGGGGGTGGGGAGGCAGGGCAAGCGCTCGGCTTCAGATAACCACCACAGCACTGCCAATTAGAACTCAGCATGCTATCCACAAAATTGGCAGGAGGCAGGATTCCCAGAGGAAGGAATTCCTAGAAAACCAAGCAGTGTGTAGGCACAGTAGGGTCTGGAGGATGGCCAAAAGTAACCTCAGGCTAATTATCATGTCGTTAGCATAAATCTGCATTGTAGTTTTGCCCCCAGCACCCCCCCCCCAGAAGGCTTTCAGAAAGGGTCACAGGAAATCCGCATACGTAGTAAGACTCAGGTGATATAACTAACACCTGTCCATCAAGATGATGCATGAGCCACACCTGCCAGGGATGGTCGGGACCTAGACAATATAAAATAAAACTTTAGTTAATAGGGCCTCCAATAGCAACAGGGGCCCATTTGCTGTCTGTTGTGAACGTATCCTGCTTTTGCTCGATAATAAACTTTACCTATTGCTTGCTTTGCTACCGGTCATTCTTCTGCAAGAGTGTACCAAGAACTGAGGACAATTCATGAACCTGGCAATCCCTGTCTCCATGAATGTATAAAACCAAACTGTAACCCAGCTACTGTGGGCACATTTTCTCTGGACTTTGAGGCCATGTGCTCCAGGCCAGTCACACACATTCAGCTCAGAATAAACCTCTTTAAATTATTTCACAGAGTTGGGTCTTTTTTCATTAACACATGATTACTTGTTACCACGATGCAGGTTGCCATTTTGGAATTTGTGTGACTCCAAAGATGGATCAGTCTGAGTTACTTCAAGAAGCTTCCAGTTTACTTAAAGGATAAACAAGACTACACTTTAATAACCACAGCAGAAGATACAAATTAATATACCAAAGAGGTACAGGTAAAGTCATATGTAAATTCAGAGAAGCCAGAGATGATTTTCAGGAGTATCGATCACGAAACACGCCATGAGCAGTCGGAATAACTGCCATCAAAAATATCGTCAAATTTCTTGTGCTGTGTCTGAGTCCTGTAAATTTAACTGAGTTTGTCAAAGGCAATAATGTGAAATAAGATTGGAAAGGTAGATTGGAGCCAGATAATTGTGCTTTATGAATATGAGTGGGAAAGGACCTCGGCTCTCCAAAGAGGTCCTTTCCCCTCAGACAAGGGTTGAATTTCCCACATTTGCCTGTGTTTTCTAACCACAGTCTTAACTCTGGATTATTATCCTCCAATTCATGCCACTGGGGATTTGATGTCTCTTGCTACACAGACATGTACATGACTCTGATTTCCCTTATCTCTGCTTTTGTATCCTCCTTATGCCCTCTCCACAGCCCAATCCCAGTCCATTCATGTCTTTATACTGTAATTGTAACAACTACAAGTTGTTACAGAAGGCCTTGCATGCCAAGCAAAGGTGTTTGCATTTTATAGAATATACACGGATGGGTTGTAAACACAGAAGTGATTCAAACAATTAATGGCTATACAGGTAGACAGAGTGGAAAGGAGAAGACTGAGGCAGAGGAAGATGTAGTGATGGTCAGATTTAGGGTTGTACTTACAGGAGTGTAGAGAAGGGAGCAATTTTTAAAAATATACGTCACCACTTCAAAGGAAGACCTTACTCACCTGGGAAATACTATATACATTGCTGCTCAAGTTAAGCAAGAATGATCACCATCTCCACAACAAATTAACTGCTTAGTGGACTTTAGCCTCCACAATCACTCAGCAGAAGACAATTAGAAGGTTAAAAATTGGAAAGGAAGAGACAAACTACCATTAAATTCCAAATGATATGATAGTTTACCGGAAAAATAAATAAATATGTTAAATTTAATACAAGGTGAATTGTATTGTAGAATACAATCTAACTACATATCAAACAGGAAATACAACCATGAAAAGAATTATTTCAACTGTCTTTAGAACATAGAACTCTGTATACCCTCAGTGAGATATAAGGGTAAAAAAAGAAAAAGACAAAGAAATCTTTCACTTTGCTTAGTGGTGACTTTGGTATTGACATTGATATCACAATTTTAAAACTATTTTATGTATATCATAGTATAAAACAAAAAATTATGTTAACATTATTAGGAATCAGTATTTTCCAAATGAGAGAAGAGATATAAATATAAAATCAAAGAAGTTAAGGAAAGCTTGTGTCATTCTCAACAAACTAGGAGGGCAACCTTGCAATTTGGTAAGGCATGGTAGGGGAAAAAAAGTAATCTATTTTCTCACCCATCACTAGGTTCATGGATGAGGCATCTATAGAAACAGACAGATTAAAAAGAGAAAAGCATACACATTTATTTAATACAGGTTTTATGTGACATAGGAGCCTTCATAAACGAAGGCCCAAAGAAACAGAAAAATCTGTGTGTTTTTATGCTGTGGTTTGATGAAGAATGGACAGTCATGCAGGAGGAAGATTAGACAAAAGGAGATTTATTACCATCTGAGGGTAATAAACTAGGGAGAATTTAGGAAGGCCTGTTTGTTAGGATTCTTCTCTGTGTCCCTGTGAGTTCAGAGATAGAGTGGGCACCTCTGCGATGAGGGTCTTGTGACCTACTTTAAAGGAAGGTCAGCGGGGTTTTATGGCCTGCTGCAGGTGAGAAGAGTTGGGGGGGAGGGTAAAAGTAATCTCCTGATTCTGCTGTTTTCTCAAAATGTGAAGATGCCATATTTTGGGGTAGCATGTCCTGAACCCGATCAGTGCACATACAAAACGCAAGAACAGCTAATGTCATTTTAATGGTGAACTATTGAATGTTTCCCCCTAAATTGGAAAGACAAATAGAATATCTATGATTATAATTTCTTTTCAGCATTGCACTGAAGTTCCTAGCCTATGCAATAAAACAAACAAAAGAAATAAAAAGCATATCATTAGGAAGGAAGAAGTAAAATCCTCTTTATTCAGAGATGGTATGATTGTATACTTATAAAATCCAATTAAGTCTACACACAAATTTCTAGAATGAACAAGTTGAATTTAGCAAAATTGGCTGGATACAAGGTCAATAGGAAAAAGTAATTAAATTTGTACATGTTAGCAACAAGCACTTAGAAAATAAAAATGTTAAAACTACTATTTAAAATAGCACAGAATAACTTCAAATACCCAGGAATGAAGTTAATCAAAGATATGTAAGACTTTGATAATGAAAACTATAAAACATTGCCAAGAGAAATGAAAGACCTAACTAACTAGGTACATCATTTTAAAGATTAGAAAACTTGATATTGTTAAGATGTCATTCTCCCCAAATTGATCCATAGATTTGACACAATTCCATAAAAATCTCAGCATGTTTTTTAATAGAAATTGACAAGCTGATTTTAAAATTTATATAAAAAAAGCAAAAGATATATAAATATTCAAATAATCTTGAAGAAGAACTGACTTACAGGACTAACCAGATAAAACTTAGTCTAAAAGACTAATTAAGACAGTGTGGTACTGGCATAAAGACAGAAAATAGATCAAAGAAATAGAATAGAGTCCAGAAATAGATCTACGCACATATGGTTACTTGCTTACAACAAAGTTAGCAAAGCAATTTGTTGGGGAAAGGATAACTTTTTTTCAATAAATGGAACAATTTAATATTTACATGGAAGATCCTTATAATATGCTCTACCTTATAACATGGCCAAAAAAATGAATTTATTATTAAGTTATAGATATAAATGTGAAAGATAAAACTATAGTGCTTCTAGAAAAATATATAAGAGAATATATTCATGGAATTGGGATAGACAAAAATTTGTAACTAGGACACAAATGAATTAACCATAAAGAGAAAAAGTTGGTAAATTAAATATCATCAAAATTAAAAACTTCTGTTCATTAAAAGCACAGATTAAGTATCTACAAATAGACTTATTCTAGAATGTTCATAGCAGTTTCACTTATAAAATCTCAAAACTGGAAATGGTCTAGGTGTTCAAGATGAGAATTGGTAGATAAATCATGTGTATATGGGTGGCTATTGGATGATACTTTCAACTATCTATATTTTTGGGATTTTTCATATAAGATTTTGAGGAGAAAAGTATAGGGAAGAAACAAACACAACAGAGTACAGTACTAAATATGCTTTTTAATAGTCTGAGTATTCAGACATGGAATGAATGTATGAACTGGCAAGGATACACATCATGTTACATAAAATCATTTATATTTTCATGTTTTATATAGCATATGTAGATATTTTAAAATTTAGTGTATATATATTTTAATAAATAATAAAATTGACTTTATCATATGGTGTAAAAGAAAAAGAAACATATGCACATCCTGTTACTGCATCTGCACCTATGATTGATCTAATGCCAACACATTTTCAATGAGATTTCAGAGTTATATGGAATTGTCTGACTTTTCCATAATTGCTCTTTGAGTGTGTGTTACCAAATAAGATAGTTATTTTAAAAACATGGAAAATACAAAAATAACTATGGTGCAGCAGCAATTGGATGTACTTCTTTGCTATTTAAGTGGAAAATTTCTTATATTGCTGAAATTATTTTTAGAATTTTTTTTTAACCAAAAATACAGGCAGTACTTTACAGAAGTAACTGTAGAGTGATTAGAAATACAAAAAAATGAAGGGAATGTATGCCTTTTAGATACAAAATATATGAAGACAACCTTTATAAAAAGAAGATAAGGATGAGTATTGGAACGGTAGGAGACAGGCACCGATATAAGTCAGAGACGGCGCAGAGCTTCAAGTCCATGGGAATGCAGCATCCAGGACAGGCTGTGGCCTAAAATGCTAGCTCTGCCCATGGGGCACCCTGAGCCCCCACAGACGGGAGCAGCCGCAGGTGGTGGTTTTCAGTCATGCTGTTAACCACATGCTCCTGCCTCAGCTGACTGCAGCAGGCTGTCTTAGAGGGACTACAGGGATTTTCTGGCCCAATCGGATTCTGCATCGGGGAGTCTGGGAAATTTCAAGAGATAGCTGAGTGGTTGGCAAATTGGAATGGAAGCTAGACTCACACAGAGGGAAGGCAGTATGCAGACGCCATGACAGAGCTGAAGCCATGAATAAGCCGAAGCCATCAATTAGCAGGAGCCATGAGCACGAGAAAGGTTAATGGGTAAAGTGCTGGCTGACAGGAGTGAAAAGAAGCAAGAATAGATTTGAGTTGTGTGGACATCACTCATGCAGTGAGTACTGTTTGCCAGGGAATGTCTTAAGAGTTTAATAAACACTAATTCATTGAATCCTTAGTTTAAAGTAGGTGCTTTTATTATTCTCATGTTTACAGGTGAGAAAACTGAGGCTGAAAAGCATTAAGTGTCTGAGCAGTCTGGTTCCGGGGGCCCTGCTTTAAGCCACTACATTGTACTGTCCCTCCATGGCCACCATGCTTCTGCTGTGAAGGCCCTGCTACACAGCTGTTCCTGTTCTCCTGTGAGGCCTTGTTGGGCAGCTTTGTCCTGGGTTGACATATGACTCTATACCTGAGGGTCCTATCTTATGACACACCAGGATGGAAGAGAAAGAATGGCCCCAGCAGGGAAAGAGCCATGGTGAGAGGCGAGACTTGAAAAGCCAGCAGAAAGGGCCTTATGAGCTATGTTAAGGGGTTTAAACTTTACCCCAAAGCAAGGAGTGCCACGGAGGTGTTGCAAGCAAGGGTGGTGGGGCAGGTGGGGAGGGGATGTGGGGAATCAAGATTTGCATTTTCAGAAGGATGATCCTGGCCCTCTTGGGGGAAGAGTGAGATGGCAGCAGAGGGGGAGGGGGAGGCCGAAGTGATGATCTAGGGATCTAGGTAAGGGTGATGACAGCCTGAATTAGCGAGACTGGCGGGGGAGATAAAGAGGTGTGGACAAGGTTGGGAGGCTTGTAAGTGGGAGAATTCAAGACCTGGTGATTTACTGTATGTGAGGGTGATGGAGAGGAAAAGTCAGGAATGATGGCCAGGGTGGGGGACGGTGCCATTCTTGAGACAGAGAACGCAGTAGGAGAGACTCCAACAGGTCGGACTGGCTTCATGGACATGTGACCTGTGCTCATAAAGGGACACACGTGCAGCTTAGTGCTCTACTGCTGCCTCAAAATTCTTAATGACTTTGAACAAGGCACCCCACATTCTGGTTTTGCACTGGGCCTCACAAGTTATGTAGCCCATCCTCCCATCAGGCATTTGGGAGTGCAGCATCAGAGCTCAGAGAAATAAGGATTTGAGGAGTGATCCCCAAAGTGAGTTTTCAAGGTGTCATGTGCGGGGGAAGAGTAGGGTCTACAAAGTGGGGCTGCATGGTCACGTAAATTTAGGAAATACCAGGTTAAGCAAAGTTAAATCATTTTTAAACTACAGAATATCCCAGAATTATTACTATGCTAATGAGCTGTGTTATAATAAAGTATACCTGATTTTTGTCCAAGGTTCCTGCCACAGAGATTCAAAAGGCTTTGGAATTTCCTGAGGGATAGGGTGAGGGAAGCCTAGATAGCCTCGGGGTGGGGGCTGGTCATCAGAGAAACCAAACATTTGACTAAGAGATTGGAAATTTCAGCCACCCAACCTCCAAGAAGGGGAGTGGGCTGAATAGTTAGTTCAGTCGTGTGGCCAATGATTTAATCTATCATGCCTATGTGATGACACCCCAATAAAGAACTCTGGGCTCCGATGCTCCGTGGAGCTTCCTGGTTGTTGAGCACACCCAGATTCCATGGAGAGAGTGCATTAAAGCTCTGTGCACACACCCCCCATGTCAGACCTTGCCCTGTGTGCTGCCTATATTTGGTTGTTACTGAGTTTTATCCTTTAAAATAGAACTGTAGCCATAAGAATAATGCTATAGTGACTTGGGTGAGCTATTATGTATTCTTGAACCCGAGGAGATCATGGGAACCCCCATATTTATAGTTAGCTAGTCGGAAGTGTGGGTGTCCCTGAAACTTGCAGCTGGTGTCTGAAGTGGGGGCAGTTTTGTGAAGGGCTTTGTGTTAAAGCCTGGTAGTTAGAATCAGAATTGAATTGAATTGTAGGACACCCGGGTGGTGTCATTGAATTGGTGTTGGAGCGTTTGAGCTCTAGTGGGTACCTTGGTGTGCCATCCAGTCCAGGTTCCCCTTTCGGGACTGGAGTACTCATTCCCCCAGCTGAAGGAGGGAGGTGTTTCTTGATGACTGCTCACAGCTCTGTCTCTTTCCGAGGGATGCCCTGGTGGAAGGAGCTGAGTTTCCATGGTTACTCCCCTCACCTCTGGCACAGCCTGCATCCAATGACTAGAGAAGAATGACCCCTGTTGCCGCAAAGCTGAACAACTCTGAAGGGCTGTCCCAGCTCCAGAGCTCCCTGTGGGATCAGCTAAGGGCTCTGTGGCAAGGGTATTGCCGTTCAAATTCTCCTTCTGCCCAGTCTTGCTTCCCTCATTCCCTTACAGGTGTGTTTCAAAAAACACTCCTCAATTAACCACCCGTACACAATCTCCATCTCAAGCCTGTTTCCTACAGAATCAGACCTAGGATAGGGGCACTGTGAACCTCTTAATTCCTTTAGAAGAAATAAAATATGCAGTTTTCCCCAGACTTATTTGACAATGAAATCCTTTTTTCCATTGCATCATGTGGTATGAGTGTGCTCTTGACTAGGGGCTTTCAGAAGTCAGGGACTGGCACCGGTTGATTGGCTTGCAGAAGTGTGTTCTTTCAGGTGAATTGTCCTTGATTGATTAAATAGGTGAAAATGTGATAATAGTGGCTACTTATTTCCATGACTACAGAACAATCAGTTTTTTCTCCAGGAGTATGAAAACTCATGTTTATATTTTCAGGGAGGTATTATTTTTACCATCTTTGAACAGAGTAAGAAATATGAAACTGAGAAGATGAAGTAGCTTGTCCAAGATCAAAGTGATAGAGAGAGGATTCACATTTCCAGATATTAAAACTTACTACAGGCCGGGCGCGGTGGCTCACGCCTGTAATCCTAGCTCTCTGGGAGGCCGAGGTGGGCGGATCGTTTGAGCTCAGGAGTTCGAGACCAGCCTGAGCAAGAGCGAGACCCCATCTCTACTATAAATAGAAAGAAATTAATTGGCCAACTAATATATATAGAAAAAAATTAGCCGGGCATGGTGGCACATGCCTGTAGTCCCAGCTACTTGGGAGGCTGAGGCAGGAGGATTGCTTGATCCCAGGAGTTTGAGGTTGCTGTGAGCTAGGCTGACGCCACGGCACTCACTCTAGCCTGGGCAATAAAGTGAGACTCTGTCTCAAAAAAAAAAAAAAAAAAAAAAAAACTTACTACAAAGCTTCAAGTAATCAAGACAGTGCGGTACTGGACTAAGGACAGACATCTAGATCAATGGAACAGAGAAATACAACCTTTACAATTGTGGTCAATTGATTTTTGAAGGGTGCCAAGACAATTCAATGTGAGAAAGAGCAGTTGTTTTTTTCACAAAATGGTAAAATAACTGGATAGCCACATGCAAAAGAATCAAGTTGCTATCACACCATGCACAAAATGGATCATAAACCCAAATGTGAGAGATAAAACTATAAAACTCTTAGAAGAAAACACAGGAGTAAACCTTCATAACCTTAGATTAGGCCGTACTTTCATAGATGAAACAAAAAGCACATGTAGCAAAAGAAAAAATATACTTCATTGGACGAAATTAGATTTAACTCAAATTTAAAACTTTTGTTCTATAAATGGTATCATCAAGACAGTAAAAAATGACAACCGACAGAATGGGAGAAAATATTTGCAAATCATACATCTGATAAGAGACTTATATTCAGAATATATGAAGAATTCTTACAACTCAAAAATTAGAAGACAAATACCCCAATTAAAAAAGTGGGCAAAGAATTTGAGTAGGCATTTCTCCAAAAAAGATATGCAAATGGCCTGTAAGCACAAAAAGATGCTGTACATCATCAGCATTTGGGGAAGGATCCAGTGAAAAAAAGAAGCAAATGCACAGAGAGGGGCCGGAATGAATGGGGCAAAGTTTTGTGAGAAAGAAGGACATTAAATCAGAGATGCAAGTGGAAGACTTACTTTTGGAAAATATTGAAGACAATAGGAAAGGATAGTTCATTATGCAAAGACATTTGGAGGTGATGAAAGAAAATTTGATGGAGTTCTCTTTAGATGGTCTCTAACTTCACCGTAAATCATACTGTGAAGCAAAGTTATCCAAAGAAAAAGTGAAAAGTTGGATATTTCATCAAGCAAAGTCATCCAAAGAAAGTGAAAATTTAAACATTTTATTTGACTCTAAATAATAGATTTTTTTATGAGTATAAACGTTTTAGTGGAATATATGGATTCCTTCTTTTTCCTAACTTTTATGTCCAGTGAAAAAGTTATAGAACCATTTTATAGAAAATTTTATAAGGCAATCGAAGGAGAAAAAGAAAATATGTGTAATCCTGTAACTCTAATATAAGTGCCATTAACATTCTGATGAATTTTCTTCTAGTTTTTTAATGCATCCTTAAAAATTTTCAGTGTACTTAAAGAGTACAGGTAACTAGTATCTTGAGTTTTGTGTGATTTTTTTCCCCCACTTATGGCCTTTAATATGTTCTGTCAAATTCCTGCTCCTTCCTTCCACCCTGCCATCCCATGATGGCATATAGCCTTAATATAATAGTAATTTTTAGGAACTTCATAAAGTTGATAAATAAATTCATTATAATTAAACAATAAGTCCCCACGTATTGAACATTGGTTCTAATTTTCCAATGTTACTAACTCTAGAAACAATATTTTCATATCTAGTATGAATTATTTCCTTAGAATAAATTTACAAATATTAGAGAATTACTTGATCAGGAATTATAAATAATTTTATGCCTCGTGATATATATTGTTAGTTCAAGTACACACACTTGGAAAACTGTTTCACCTACCTCACAATACTTAAAAAAAGTAAGGCATTATTTTGGACCTATCATCAATTTGGTCTACCAAATTCACCAAAAATAAATAATTAAATAAATGAAAATACGTTAGTAAGTTATTATGAATTTTTATAAAGGAATTTGGCAGAACATATTAAAGGTCATAAACATTTTTATACTCTGGTTGTAACATATTTAAGGGACATTGCCAAGCTAGAGCTTGTTCAGCAAAGGTATTCAAGATTTTCCAAAATGGAAAATCCTCAAAAAGGTGGTCTACTTAAATTTTCAAAACCTGGAAACAATGAAAATAAGCAGCCTTCAGTTGGGTATGGCCATGATAAAATTAGCAGACAAGACATTATGTTACAAATTCTGTTTAACAAAAATTTACTTACTCATCAAAAACAATGAAAATGAGCACAAAAATTATTCTTATCAAATATACAGCTCAAACAAATAAATGAAATTTCTAAAATTTCTATACCACATGGAGATTTTAATTATTGATTAAAAGTGAAAATGTGGGTATGTCGTCAAAACTGCAAAGGGGTTTTGGTCTAGGTCCACTTAATTGTCTCGCACAAAGACCCAACTATTGAGACAACAAGGATTGCCAAGGAAGAAAGGAACTTTTAATACGGCAGAGGACAGATGTCTTGTTAGGAGAACTGGATAAGCTGCCTCAAATTTGTCTCTGCAATATCGGAGATCTTAGGCTTTTAAAGGAGGAGCCACGTGCCATGGGGCAGGTCGTAGTGTAACTAACAAGGGGCTACATGCATTGGGGGCAGGTTGTGAGGGATGGTAAATCTGGGCCACAGGAAGTCTGTCCAGGGGCCTTCAGAATCTCAGCTCCTTTGTCTTGGAAAAAATCTACCATTTCTGGGAAACAACAAAAGTTCAAGTAATTAGTTCAGGGAGAGGATTATAAAAAAATATATAGGGGTAGCCAGTTACAGGTGGGTTCCATTTGTTCTTTTGCCCTAGGCTCTGCAAATATTAGGGGTGGGTCTATTGGGGAGGGGGTGTTGAAGGTGTCAGTGGAAAAGAACTCAAACTCTGTAAAATAATTTAAACAGGTTTATTCTGAGCCAAATGTGTGTGACCATGGCCCAGAGAGCCATGCCCAAGAAGCCTTGAGCAAGTGGTCTCTTGTGGTTGGGTTATAATTTGGTTTTATACATTTCAGGGAGATGAGAATTACACGTAAAGTCATAAATAAATACATGAGAATGTGTACATTGGTTTGGCCTGAAAAGGCAGAACATCTAAAAGAGGGGCACTACAGGTTATAGGTGGGTTTAAAGATTTGAAGATTGGTTAAAGAAATGAAGCTTTCTCTACAGGCTTGGAATGTTTTAAGTTAAGATAAGAAAGCCTGTTAATCAGAGACAAGCCACTGGACATATACCTAGACTCAAGTGATCTGTTAAGTAAATTGATGACCTGGAGTTGTGGTTTAAGCTTTGTCTTGCATAACCTTAGGCCTATTTAATGAGTGACAAAGGACATCTCCAAGAAGGGAGTGGGGCATGACTAGGCATGTCTGACTTCCCTTCTCATGGCCAGCAACACAGCTTCAGGGTATTTCTGAGGTCCCCTTGGCCAAGAGAGGGTCCATTCATTCAGCTGGGGGGAGTTAAGATTTTCTTTTAGTTCCCACAGGGGAGGCAGTTAGCCAGCAGGCCAGCATTTTGGTGGGGGTGAGTTATGTTTTTTTTTTTTTTTTCCTGAGCTCATTTTTGCATTTTTTATTTCTAAATAAAATATAACAGTATCTAAGGTACACGGACTTTGAATAGCTTTACAAAATTGTAAATTTTAAAAATAAAAATTTTTTATATAAATGCAATGGCTAATTTTGTATGTCAACTTGGCTAGGCTATACTACCCAAGTATTTAGTCGAACACTAATCTGGGTATTTCTGTGAAGGTATTTTGTAGATGTGGGTAACATCTACAATCAGTTGTCTTTAGGTAAAAGAGATTACCATTGATAATGTTAGTGAGCCTTATCCAATCAATTGAAAGGCCTTAGGAGCAAACACGGGGGTTTCCCAGGCAAGAAGAAATTCGGCCTGAAGACTGTAGGATCAATTCCTGCCCAAGAGCTTCCAGCCTTGCTGGCCCAGCCTACAGATTTCAGACTTGCCTGCTTCTACAATCACCTGAATCATTGTCTTGAAATGAATCTCTTTTGCTCTCTTTCTCTATGGAGAACTCTAATGCATAGTTTTTATTTTTTATTTTTTTGAGACAGAGTCTCACTCTGTTGCCCAGGCTAGAGTGCCGTGGCGTCAGCCTAGCTCACAGTAACCTCAAACTCCTGGGCTCAAGCGATCCTCCTGCCTCAGCCTCCCAAGTAGCTGGGACTACAGGCATACGCCACCATGCCCGGCTGTTTTTTTCTATATATATATTTTTAGTTGTCCAATTAATTTCTTTCTATTTTTAGTAGAGACAGGGTCTCGCACTTGCTCAGGCTGGTCTCGAACTCCTGAGCTCAAGCGGTCTTCCTGTCTCAGCCTCCCAGAGTGCTAGGATTACCAGCGTGAGCCACTGCACCCAGCCAGTATGTTTTTTAAATAAGGTATTTTTGTTTCTGTAATATTCAAGATCATTTATTAAAACCAAAAGTTTCAATACGAATCACAATTCATTAATATCAAAAATTTTAAAACCAAAGTATTTAAGGAAAATTCAATTTTATTCAATTTTTGAAAGTTTAATGAACTCTTATTAAATAAGTTAATAAGAATAAGACCATTCACAATCCCAGCACTCAGTGTCCAGGCAGTTGCACTATAAAGAATTGTTGCGCTTCTTGCTTGCAACATTCAGACTTACTTTATCAGTCAGGGCCAGTTAGGAAAATAGAAAGCACACTTGTCGTTTTAACAGCAAAAAGGTAAGGAATTTGTTAAACAGATATCAGACTAAAAAAGTGACAAGGGGAAATGAAGGTACAGGAAGACAGTATCTGCAGAAGCTACCGTGCCAAGGGCTGGGAGAACAAAGAAGAAACCAGAAGCTCAGAGGAGGGCCCTGGAGAGCTGGGGCACAAATGTCAACGAGGAGGAGTTGCCTGGCTAGTGCTGGTGTTTCCAAGGGGACGCCAGGATGCCGGCTCTGGGACTGTGAAAAATAGCTGGACACTGGACCAGCCGTCACGGCCACGTTGAAGGGCTGTGTGTATGTGATGCCAACTGGACCGCTCAGCAAACAGGCAGAGGAGCTAGTCCCTTCCCTCTGCGGCCTTGCTACCTCCTCTCTCTAGCACCTCCTGTTGACAGAAAGTGAAAATACAGTTTGCGGAGTCCTAGTAACTGCCCCACAAAGCAAAACATAGAAGCTGGTTTAGGATTGGAAGGACAATACAAATTTAAGAGCAAAACAACTTGTTCAATGCTATAAAATGTCCCTCTGCAACTGCTGTGAGTACAACATTAATTTGTCGGTTCGTCCAGAGTCTTGAATTGGACTCCCCAAAACCAAGAATGCATGGCACTATTGGGAAGTGCTTCATCGCGGAAGAATCTGTTGCCTTCATGCTCTCTGAGAAGGATTGGACAAGTTAACCAATTTGTCTCTTTTCTTACCTAAGCAGTTTCTCCACTCAAATCTGCCCTGAACTCCAAAAAGATATTGGCCTTCAGTATTGGCAGAGGATCACCCCAGAAATCTTCCTGGCGTTTTGACACAGTTGCCTTTGTTTGGAGGAGGGAGGGCAAGCCATGTGAAGAGGTATTCCCCTGGGGCCTGAACAGTGTTAGTCACAGGAGCAGATGTTTAGGGTTAGAGGTTGCGCTGTGCCAGTGCTGATGGCAGGACCCCAAGTGGCAGGCGTGCTCTTTGGTATGTGTGTGTGCGTGTGCGTGTGTGTGTGTGTGTGTTGACGATGATGTGTAGGGTTTGTGGTTTAAAGTCTAAGCATGAAGCCCAGGGCAGGAGTCCTTGTCTGGGTCTAAGAATAGTATTGCTCAAAATAACCTGGCAGTGTGTGTGGGGGGGAACTTATACCCCACGGAGAGAAATTTTGACCAATGAAAGATGACAACCAATAGTTACAGTCTTCATTCTTTCTCTTTCCTTCCCCAAGATGATGCTGAGATGCTGTTCATGTGGTTTCTCAGGGGCACAATCTTATGGTTTGGGTAATCAGTTGTTCCTACCATGGCCAGCTTGATAAATCTTCTTGATGTTGGTTGTCTCTCCTTCCCTGCTTCACTGCCCTGGAGCCCCACTCCTGCTCTTTGGGCTTGCATTCCCTTGTAAGGCACCCAGTCCTAAGCCCTTGGCTTTAGGCTCTTTTTTCTAGGAGTCTCAACTAAGACACTGTTACCCCCCTAGCATGAGATCCATCATTGGGGAGTACTTCTATTCTGGTTAAGAAGGATGAGACTAGTTGGGACCTAAGACATGGTTGGGACCAGGGTGAGGCAGGAGAGGTACCTAGCATACAAAATTTAAGGAGTAATCCACTCCCACAGTCATGCAAGTGCAGGCTTGGCCTTAAAAAGGAGTGCTTCCAGCCAGGTGCTGAGGTTGCTCATGCCTGTAATCCTAGCATTCTGAGAGGCCGAGGCAGGTGGATCTCTTCAAGGTCAGGAGTTCAAAACCAGCCTGAGCAATAGCAAGACCCCATCTCTACTAAAAATAGAAAGAAATTAATTGGCCAACTAAAAAAAAAAAAAGGAGTGCTTCCTTAAATTTTGTGCCCTAGATGCCTCTGTTGCCTCACACTAGTCTGGCCTTTCTCCGAGAGCATTCTGCTGGAGGTTAAAGTCAATCACTCCTGCACTTGGAGGACCAATCAATTGGATACAGATATAATAAACCAATATAGGAGAAGCTATACTATTACCTGGGCAGTGCCCAACAACTCCAAAATATAAAGTTTCTATTCACACACACAACCCTAGCATTCTAGAAGGGCTATGCAGGAGGATTGCATGAGCTCAGGAGTTTGAGACCAGCCTAAGTAATAGTGGGACCTGTCTCTACTAAAAATAGAAAAATTAGCCAGGTGTGGTGGCCAGTTCCTGTAGTCCAAGCTATTCAGGAGGCTGAGGCAAGAGGATCACTTGAGTCCAGGAGTTTGAGGTTGCAGTGAGCTATGATGATGCCACCACACTGTACCCAAGGCGACAGAAAAAAAAATTCTACTAAATTGTGTTGGAGGATGTGGAACTTACACTGTCTTTATACTCAAATCCACATTATTGACATTTTTCCGAATGTTTCTGTATAAGCAGATAAACCAGTTTATCATTGTTTTTCAGCAAAAAAATATTTTCCTATCATTAGGCTTGAGGTGCAGAGAAATGAGTCAATCATTCTTGGTGTGTGGCACATTATTATTATTGGTTTCAGGATGTCTTTTAGACATTAATGCTCAGCCTTCTTTTAAATGTCCCTTTAAAAAAATTTTTTTACTTTTCAGTTTTTATGTTTTCTTTTCTAATTATTAATTTCTTTTAATTGTAGAAAATTTAGTAAAATGTAAAAATATTCACAACCCCACATCCAAATGGTACCATTGTTAACATTTTCATAATTCCTTCTAGACTTTTCTCTGTGCATTGTTATGTTTTAGGATATATTATGGGTAACATTTTAGAATATAGTATCCTTGTGGCAGATTGTATGCAAAAAAAAATGGCCACAATTATTTCCTTGCCTACATCTATACCTCTTTACAATGTGACTTAGAAGCTCTTGATATCAAGAAATGAAATCTATTTCCCTTCCCCTTGAATCTGAGCTAGTCTCGTGATTTACTTTGGTCAATAGAATGTGGCATGAGTAGCATGCCGGTTCTTGCTCAGGATTTACTCTTGCTCTCAGAATCTAGGGAAGGGGGACATTGTGGGGAGTTGGGTAGTGTTGCTCCACGTACAAACCCAGTCTCCTTTCCTGAGGAATGAGAGACCAGGTAGAGCAGAGATGAGCTGTCCCAGCTGAGGCCACCCCAGACCAGTCAGTTACCAGCCAACCTGCTGACCACAGATGCATGAGTGAGCCCAAGACCAGAAGAACTGCCCAACCAAATCCAGCCCAAATTCCTGCCAGCAAAATGATGGACAAAAGAAATGGTGGTTGTTTTAAGTCATTAAGTTTTAGGGTGGTTTCTTATGCAGCAAAAGTGAACAATGCGATTTTTCCAGACTTCTTTTCCATGCCTCATACCCATATATGCTTTTTTAAAGAAACCAAACTATCTTACTCTATGTATTATTTTGTAGCCTACTTTATTTCTCTTTATTTAATAACATAGCTTGTGTTAAATAAATATCTTTCTGTGCTAAATAATAGCATTATGTTTAATAGTTGCTTTATATTATTAATATTATGTTCATGTTAATGTTATGATCTTTCAATACCATAATTTATTTAATTAATTCTCTACTGGTGGACACTTAAATTGTTTTCTGTTTTATTTCTCTATGGTAAAAAGCCCTGATTAACATCTTGTATATACACTGTTGCAAATTTGTACTGTTATTTTCTTGCATTAAATTTTTAGAAATGAATAGTTGGGTAAAAGGTTTCCAAGTTTCAGAGAAGACAGTTTTTCCACCAGAGTGGGTGGAGGGTGGTGGGGGAGGAGCGGCGGAGCTCGACCATCTGGCCCCTAATAGAACCGGTCCTTGGCCCAGGAGTTGGGGATCTCAGGTCTAGGGAAGCCAGATCTATTAATACTAAAGATTCCACTTGTGGGTGTGCTTTTTGCTCTCAATGCCGCTCTCTTCACTTGGGTGCGGGTCAGGTCCATGACTCAGATCTACAGTAAGTGACCAGCAGGTGCGCACTGCTGCTGATCCAGTTCAAGTAGACTTTCATCAGATGTCTCCGCTGGAATGTGCTGGAATCTTCTATACCCTTTCTGAACAGATGCAGTTCATAAACAATCTCCACAGTGCACTTCTCAAGGTCTTGTTCTCTCTGTCCCAGTCTACAGGACTCTACTTGGCCGGCAGCCACATCACGAACTAGCTGAATGCTTTGTCTCTGAAGGCTTTAATTAATATAATAAGAGACCTCTATCTATTGGAAAGGTTTAGGGTTCAAAGTGTCCGTTTGACATTCCATTTGTATTTGTACTCCAGTATCTTTCAGAGGTCTAAGCACCTGCCCAGCATTATCTGTAGTCCTCAAAACAACCTCACAAGACATGTCGGAGGCAGGTGTTCTTGTTCCTGAACTTCATGGAGAAACGGAGGCACAGAGGGATGATGTAACTCACCTGCCCAGTCAGTGGACATTGCTTCCCCTCCCATGGCATTATGCCCCAGCCTGCCCGCACTTGAGGTTGGCTGGGCTGCAGTAGAAGGTCAATTAGCATGAGTCATTCAAACATCAGAATTGCCTTGCTGCTGCTTAGAGAGTGCCCTTCACACAGGTTGCCCTGCCGTGCAGTTGAGGTGTGGTGCTGCATAAAACTGCACGCCACCCAGCCTGCCCTAAAAGCCCTGTGTCATGTGTTTACCGCTCAGACGCCGTAAGTCTTAATCCACTTCACCCTCAATAACAGCTTAGTCAGTTGAAGTGCTTCTAATAATAGCAGCAGCAGATGAGCATACACAATACTTGTTATCCTGAAGGTGCTTTAGGAAACTGCTCAGGTGCTTCTGTGTCTGTCAGGTCACATCTTTAACCATGCATCTGAAAGCAGATCCTCATGGTGAGGTAGATGGAAATATTTGGCAACAGGGGAGTCGTGGGAACATACTGAGGGGTTCAGAGGGCATATAACTAGGTCCAGCTGACCACATTAGATATGTCACTTGCCATAAACTTGCATACTTAGGAGAATGGAAACCAGCATTTACTAAGCATGTTTTAAGAGTCTTTTGGTTTTTAGGGGATGTGAACTATGATGTATATAGCAGGTACAGAGGGGAGCAAACTGTGAAAGGGTTAATTAGGGTCAGCTAGCCTAATGGCTGATACCAGGAACTTGGAAAGTGGACATTTGTTGGACTTACAGAAATAGCATCTGGGAGGAAAGTGGGAGTGTGGTAAGGGGGGAGAGAGAGAGAAAGAGAGACAGCATGTGCAAGAGAGAAGATAATGTCATTGTTCCTGTTTCAGAGAAGAGAGGATTTAAATTATTGATTGGAGAGATCCTGAGGCTAGGGGGCTCCCAGGGGGCGAGGAGAATGATCAAGACAAATCACTGGCAAATAAAAATGAGGCTGGACCAATACCAGACTGAGGAGGCTTGCGAGGTACGTTAGCCTTCCTTCTCCCCTTCTCATTCTGCAAGCAAGATGTGGTCCCTTGCCCAAAGCCACTTCAAGTAGGAGAGGCTAAGATGGAAGCAATGGGCACTGGAATAGAAAGATGATGACAGGGAGATAAGAAAAGAGAATCTGAGATGAACCTGTCACTTAAAGTTCCTGAAATAGAAACATACACAATATATAAAGGCAAATATAATATAAACATGTATAACATAGAAACACCTAAGGCTCTTCCAGGAGAAAATACTGATTCTGTGATTTCACTTCATGAATGAATCTACCTTGTCATCTATTTTGATAAATAAAATTTTGCTCATGGACTCAAGTCTTTTTAAAAAGACTTTTTGTTTTATAGTCTTTTTGTTTTATAGTCTCATTGGTTTGAAGACTATATAAAACCTACTTCCTGCAGCAGCTTCTCGTTTTGTTCTTCACACTATGACAATTCAGTTTCTACTCAACCATAGAAAAAGGAATAATCTTAAGAAGATGGGCCTAAAGGTATAAAACTACTGTTAACATTCAACATACAAGTCACACCTCTGCAGGGGAATATACTCAGTATCAAAAGAATTATAGTGGGTAGGGCAGTTTCGGGTTTCACTTCCTTCTTCTTCAGCCATAATTTTCGAGGTGTGCCATGCTGAGCCATAAACCTAGAATCACACGCCAAATCATGCTCTCAGGCTTGGATATGATTTCAAGGGTTTCTGCAGCCACTGGAAATATTTTCATGGACCTTAAGTAGCTAAATTGTGCATTCCTTTCTCTCCAATTTTAATTATAAAAATTTCCAGACATTCAAAAAAGTCGGAAGAATAGATCAACCAACACCCATATAACCTTCTTCTTAGATTCAGTAGTGGTTAAATATCTTACTATATTTGCTTTTTCTATCTCTGGAAATTATGTTATTTATCCATTCCCTTTGAAAGTAAGTTGTAAATATCATGACACTTTTACCCCCTCAATACTTCACCAAGCTTAACCCTTGTCATGCCATCAGAACAAGGGAATTCTTGAACAAGGAAAGTGAAATCTTGTTTAGAGAGAGGGTAGCAAGATGGATGGCCAGGCAGCCTGACTTCTGGGAATGGTTTCCAGCACTTAGCTAATTCTCACATTGATTCTCTGATAAGTGGTGCCATTTTACAAAACATGCATAATAAATTCCATCGTGGTAGTTCTTGTTCCAATAATTTCAAAAGACGCAAAGCAAAGCCATTTTAATTTCGCACACTTCGTGTCCATTTTCTTCATTATTTCAAAAATACATCCTTATTACAATGTCCTATTGTACATACTAGAAGATAACAACTTGCTTTTTTCCTCCCAGCATACTAAGCACTAGAGTTATTTTGTGATACATACTTGGCAGTATGAAGGAGGGAGTTAAGACATTTCATTATTTTCCCCGTGACTCGAATCACAATCAAATACAGTACTCACTTTCCAAAGAGAAAGATGTTAAACATCCCATTAACACTTGCTGGTGATTGCAAGGCATTATTGTATGGTACATTATAATAATGGTTATCTTCTCCAGAAAAATAATTATTTTCTTTAATGCACTCATAATATCTATGCAATTTTTAACTGCTGTTTTGTTCCCAACCCATCCTGTACACAAATACAGAACTTAGTGCCAGTTAATCAGGCCTAGATTATAGAAGGCAGAAATTATTCATTAGGAAGCTACAGATGTCCTATCTTTGTTTCAGAACACACCAGAGAATTAAATTCAAAGTTCTAGCAAAAATATTGACAGACAGATGGTATATGAACTTAATGAACCAGCTACAGAACAACACTCTCTAATATGCCAAGCCCCTTCTGGCATTTTCCTTTCTTTATGTCAACCTCCCATTCCTCACAATAGGCCAACACGTGGCACCCATGACAAATCCTCAACAATAATGGTCTAAAATTGGACAAAAGCCATTGTAATTGAACAATAATGATACATAAAACACACTAAGAGCCAGCTGTTTTAGGTAAAAAGTAGTTTGGTTACATCACCAAGCACCCCAGCTTGTATATCATGTGTCTTGCTGCAGTGCAGGTAGTCCAGTAAATTCAGGGTGCATAGGGATCACTGAGAGCCTGTCAAAATTCTTATTCCTTGGTCTCAATCCTAGAGGTTCTGATTTGGAAGGTCTGGAATGGGGCCCAGGAATCTTTATTCTATTTGATCCTGTAGGTGATTCTGATGCAGACAGACCATGTAGGAACGTGCTTTGACCTATACTGCTTCCAACACCTGACATGCTAAGAGAGTGGGTCATTGCCAAGTTCAATCCATCCTCTGTGAACTGACTTAACACTTGCCTGTGCTGGTTGATCAGTGCTAATGGTCTCCATCCCATCCTACGTCAGTCACTGGCCAGGAAGAACAAGAGACTCATACCTTGCAACTAAGGAGAACAAATGTGTGAGCTGGCTCTGAAAAGGGTACTTTCTTCCTGTATGAGTCCTAAGGTAAAACTACATGACAAGACACCTTGTGATTATACAAGGCCTCTGTGTGTGTGTGTGTGTGTGTGTGTGTGTGTGTGCACGTGCACAGCTACTGGACTTAAGATTAGTCTTTCAAGGGTCTACTTCACATTCCCAATATAGTTCTGCTCTAATGTCACGTATGCCTTCATAAAAATCACCATGCTATGCATAATAGTGCAATAAAACCACCAGGGCTTATGGAAAAAATGGGTTTAGGGAGACAACACTTAAAAACTTCTTTAGTGGTAGATTTTTTTTTAAAAAAGGACATAGGAGCCTAATAAAAATGGTAGAACAATATTGCACATGTTAAATGTTTAAGAAATTAATAGTGAAAAGAATAAATAGGACACTTTGCCTTAAAAAGACCTGAAATTTGTTTGTGGAAGTGGGCACGGAAGGGTTGCAGCTTGTGATTTATTGTGAAGTAGTGGGAAGGGAAGTTATCTGAACTCAGAGGAAATGTTGTAACAGCAGATGTGGACAGGCATGTTCATAGCATGCATGGTGAGCTGAGGTAGCTGGTAGATGTTTGAGGGGCGTGTGTGTGTGTGTGTGTGTGTGTGTGTGTGTATGTGTGTGTGTGTGTGTGTATTTTGTGTGGTCCCAGGCAGCTCTGTTCAGCTGAGTGCAGTTTTCTACTTTCACCTAGTGTTTTTTTGCTCATGAGATCTCACAAAGGCAAATTTGCTTTATGTTCATATTGTTTCCTAATATATGTTGAGTATCTCTTGTCCAAAATGCTTGAGACCAGAAATGTTTCTGATTTCTGATTTTTTTAGTCTTTTTTTAATTTCAGAATATTATGGGGGTACAAATGTTTAGGTTACATGTGTTGCCTTTTCCCCTTCATCCCTCCTGAAGTCAGAACTTCAAGCATGTCCTTCCCCCAGATGATACGAATCACACTCCTTATGTATGTATATACCCTACCATCTGCCTGATGCCCAATAAATGTTATTCCTATATGTCCACTTAGGTGTTGATCCATTAATACCAATTTGCTGGTGAGTACATGTGGTGCTTATTCTTCCATTCTTGGGATATTTCACTTAGTAGAATGGGTTCCAGCTCTATCCAGGAAAATACAATAGGTGCTATATCACCATTGTTTCTTATAGCTGAATAGTACTCCATGGTATACACATACCACATTTTATTAATCTATTCATGTATTGATGGGCACTTCCACATCTTTGCAATTGTGAATTGTGCTGCATAAACATCCAAGTGAAGATGTCTTTTTTATAGAGTGTCTTTTGTTCTTTTGGGTAGATGACCAGCAATGGTATTGCTGGATCAAATGTTAGGTCTACTTGTATCACTTTAAGGTATCTCCATATTGCTTTCCACAGAGGTTGAACTAGTTTGCTGTCCTACCAGCAGTGTAGGAGTGTTCCTATCTCTCCACATCCATGCCAACATTTATTGTTTTGGGACTTTTTGATAAAGTCTATTCTTACTGGAGATAAGTAATATCTCATTGTGGTTTTGATTTGCATTTCCCTGATGATTAGAGATATTGAGCATTTTTCAAATGTTTGTTGGCCATTATTCTGTCTTCTTTTGAAAAGTTTCTGTTCATGTCCTTTGCTCACTTTTTGATAGGGTTGTTTGATTTTTTCTTACTGATTTTCCTGAGTTCTAAACAGATTCTAGTTATCAGCCCTTTATCAGATGAGTAGCATGTGAAAATTTTCTCCTATTCTGTAATTTGTCTATTTGCTCTCTTGACAGTTTCTTTGGCTATGCAGAAGCTTTTTAATTTGATCAGGTCCCATTTATTTAATTTTGTTGTTGCTGTGATTGCCTTGGGGTCTTCATAAATTCTTTGCCTAGGCCAATGTCTAGAAGAGTATTTCCAACTTTTTCCTCTAGAATTCTAGTAGTTTCATACTTCAGGTTTAAGTCTATTACCCAGCGTGAGTTGATTTTTGTGAGAGGTGAAAGGTGTGGATCCTGTTTCAGGCTTCTACATGTGGCTATCCAGTTTTCCCAGCACCATTTATTGAATAAAGATTCTTTTCCCCACTGCATGTTTTTGTCAGCTTTGTCAAAGATTAGATGGCTATATTAGAATGGTTTTATATCTGGGTTCTCAGCTCTGTTCCACTGGTCAATGTCCCTGTTCTTGTGCCAGTAAAAAGCTGATTTAATTATTGTAGCCTTGTAGTATAGTTTGAAGTCTAATAAATTGATACCTCCCATTTTGTTTTTATTGCCTAGGATTGCTTTTGCTGTATGGTTCTTTCTGGCTCCATATGAAGCGTAAAATTATTTTTCTATATCTGTGAAAAATGATGATGATATCTTAATAGGGATTGCATTGACTCTGTAGATCACTTTGGGTAGTATAGACATTTTAACAATGTTGATTCTGCTCACCCACGAGCATGGTATGGTTTCCCATGTCCTCTGCTATTTCCTTCCTTAGATTTTGATTTTTTTTTATTTTGGAATATTTGCATATAGATAATGAAATATCTTGGGGATGGAACCCAAGTCTAGACATGAAATTTATTTATGTTTCATATACACTTTATACACATAGATGGAAGGTAATTTTATTTTTGCCTTGGGGATGCTAAATAAATTGTATTGTACGTCTGTGTTTTGACTGCAGCGACCTGTCATATGAGGTCAGGTGTGGAATTTGTGGCATCATGTCAGCAATCAAAAAATTCCAGATTTTGGAACATTCCAGATTAAGGATGCTCAACCTGTATATCAATCACATTTGGAATAAATTTGTGTTTTAAGACCAGTGTTACAGCAGAACTGGCTGTATCTGTAAAAATTCACAACCTATGTTATGGTTCCAAGTTGGCAACCAGGGAGACGGTGCTGCTATCCAAGGAGTATTGTCTGTCTAGGAGAGTCTGCGGACTGAAATGTGACAATAGAGGTAGTGGTATTCCCTGCCCCCCTTCTGGACCATCCCATTGGGTATCATTTTGTTCCACACTTCCATAGATTAACCTAGATTAGCAATTACTCAAGGGCTTATCATAGCTATCAGATACTGTATAGAACAAAACAGTATTGGGTCAAGCCTCAGAGGACCACATTTTATTTTTAACTCTGTATGCTGTGTGACCTACGGCAAGTCCCTCTACCTCTATTGGATTCAGTTCCTCATCTGTAAAATAAATTGGACTATATTTCATCTTGCTAAGATCCCTTCCAGTTCCGATATCTGTGACTCTGATGCCTTCCGTGCTGATTAGATGCAGAGCAAATGAAGCATTTCCAACCTCGTCAAAACACTTCACATTGTTCCGCAACATTTGTTCTTATCCCAGGTTGTCTTCCTTCATTGTTTCCCAAAGTAGAAATTCTAGATTGTTATGATCCTCAATTTCTGTCTCCACCAACAGATGAAATCCATCGAGGCAGATCAAGCCTGAGTTCATAAAACTCCCTTATTCATTTTGTTAACAGCTGTATTGAAGTAAATTGACATACAATAAGCTGCACATATTCAGAGTATATCATTTTATGAGTTTTAACATATGTATACAACCCATGAAACCGTCATCACAATCAAGACAATGAAAACATCCAATATCCCCAAAGATATCCTCATGCCCCGTTCAATCCTTCCCTTTCTACTTCTTTCCCCCATAAGCAAGCAACCACCAATCTGTTTTTTGTCATTATAGACAATTCACATTTTCCAGAACTTTATATAAATGGAGCCATATTGTATGTACTATTGCTTTGTCTGCCTTCACTCAGCATGATTATTATTATTATTTTCAGCAAACCCATTGCTCAGTATCAGCATAATTATTCCGAGATTAATTCATGTTCCTTTTTTTAATATAAAAAGGTAATAAAAATGAGCTGGGTAGCAATCTATCATATGCATATACCACACTTTGTACAGTCACTTGTTTCATTTTTCTTTCGTTTTTTCCTAAAGACACATCTCTATGTATATAGTCACTTGTTGATGAACATCTGGCTGTTTCCGGTTTTCAGCCATTACAAAAAAAACTGCTATAAAGATTTTCTACCAGTCTTTATATGGGTAGATGCTTTCATTTCTCTTGGGTAAATACTTAGAATTGAAAAGGCAGGATCATATATGGTAAGTGTATGTTTCACTTTTTAAGAAACTGCCAAGTAGTTCTCCAAAGCGGTTGAACCTTCCATTGGGTTGACAGAGTACTTTGTAGGTGCATTCATTACAGCACTTTTCACATTATATATAATCAGGTCCCTATGTGTCTGTTTCCCCCACTAGATACCAAAATCTTGAGGCTATAGAGGCCATATGTTATTTTAAAGCCTCTTTCAGATCATTCTTATGTAGTTCAAATTCTTAGTTGTAAGCAACCAAAATAGATTTTGGATAACTTTAGCAGAGAGGGAATTCACAAGAAGGATGTTATATACCTAATAGAATTGATGGGAAGGCTATATGACTAGAGTTAGAAAATGTCTAGGAACCAAGAGGCTAGGTGGCATGGAGATGTGCAGATGTCACCACCACTGGACATTTGTCACCTCTGCTGCCACTGCCAGACTCTCCTCTGCTTCTGAACGAATGTCTTCTGAACTGTCTCTGCATCTTTATGTCACTTCTTTGAGATTCAGAAATACTGAGTAGTGGCATCTGATTGATCAAGCTAAGAGCATCTATCCATGTCCAAGTTTCCAGGGGATGGGAGGAGAAACATATACTTCTTCAGTTTCTATTGTGGGAAGTGTTAGGATGACTTCGAAAGTAATGGAAAACTTAATTCCACAGAAAACCCTTCTCCCTGGGGTAGGGTCCAGGTGTTTCAGTTTCATTTTTCTGAGATCCTCTTTCTCTAATCTTCCTTTTTCTGTGTCAGCTTTGTTGTTAGGATGGATACCCTCTTGGATGCAAGATGGCTGCAAACCAGGACTATGAGTCCCCCTCTCTGTTCAGATTGGATATTTACGTTAAGTACCTACCCCTCAGCATTTACCAGGGGAGCGCCATGGGTTGACTGACCTGAGTCTGGAACATGGGTTCCCAAGCCAATTGCTGTCAAGGAGCAGCAGGACAGAGAGGGAGAGTGGATGCTCGTAGCACACTGCCCAATGGTGCCCATTTCAAGCCTTCGGGCTACATGAGGTACCTGGGTATAGCAGGCAGCCCAGCCTTGGCTCTACCAAGTCTGGCAAGAAGAGAATAAAGTTCCTCCCTGTCTCCTCTGGGAATCTATAGCCTCCAGTACATCAACTATCAATCTCTACCACAGACAGGAGATTCTTTCAAAATGGGAAGTTGTTGATATACCATAAACAGATGGTAGCCATAAAGGAAAAAGGAGAAAAACGTTCACTCTAGTGGTATTATCACTAGTTCTTCAGGGTATTAGAAACTCACATTTGTTTAAACTACTGATCCTGCCTCATGAGGCCCTTATGCTCAAGAGATTTGTAATATAATACAAAAATATTATGAGTATTTATAATGTAAATATAAAATATTATAATATAATAGTAATATAATGTAAAAATATAATAAACTTTATTTTTGAATAAGTTTAGATTTACAGAAAAATTACAAAGATAGTACAGAATCCCCATATACTCCACACCCAGTTTCCCTTATTGTGAACGTCTTTCTTTAGTACAGCACACTTATCACAACTGATGAACAAATATTGATCCACTATAATTAGCTACAGTCCATACTTTATACAGATTGCATAAGTTTTTACCTAATATCTTTTTCCTGTTCCAGGGTTCCATCCAGGATCCCATACTACATTTAGTTGTCTTGTCTCCTGAGGCTCCTTTTGGTTGTGACAGTTTCTCAAACTTCCCTTGTTTTTGATGTTCTTAACAGTTTTGAGTAGTATCAATCAGTTATCTTATAGAATGTTTCTCCATTGGCATTTGTCTTATATTTTTCTCATGGGTGAACTGGAGTTACGTGTTTTGGGAGAAAGATCACAGAGGTAAAGTGCCATTCTCATCACGTTACACCAAGGTACATGTTATTAGCATGACTTACCACTGTTGGTATTACCCTCCCTGGCCTGGATGAGGTAGCATTTGTCAGGATTCTCCGTTGTAAAGTTCTTCTCTTTGGAAGAGGAATCGTATCACTACAGACAGCCCACACTTAACAAGTGAGGAGTTGCGTTCCCCCTCCTTGAGTTCAAAGAGGTTTTTCAATTTTTAACTCTGACATGACATTCGCTGGTTGGGCTCCCGGACAATCTTTCATGCCCTTGTTGTTGGCGATGTGCAGAAAAGAGTTAACACAGCAGGCCTGAGACTGCTGTCCTTAGACAGGTTGCCTGCAAGGTCCGGCTTTGGCTGGTGTCTAGGTGCCTAGATTTCAGAACCGCTCCCACTAATCTCCAAACTGATATGAGCAGTGTTTAAATGGTTTGTAAACATAATGTGGACTTTTTTTCCTTCCTTAATTATTTTTATTATGGAGGTCACATATTGTATGATTCCATTTGTGTGAAAATGAACAGAATGGACAAATCCACAGAGACAGAAAGGAGATGAGTGATTTCCAGGGGTGGGGGAGGGGAAGTGGGGAGTAACTAGTGAGTACAGGGTGTCTTTCTGGGGAGATGAAAATGTTCCTGGATTGTGATGATGATTGCAAAGCTCTGTGAATATGCTAAAAATCATTGAATTGTACACTTTAAATGGGTGAAGTCTATGGTATATAAATTATATCTCAATGAAGCTGTTACAAAAAACCAACAAACAAAAAACCAATGTTTTTCCTTTGGATACATACTCCCCTTCTGGGAGTCTTGGATCTTGGTGTGAGTTAGGTAGAGGATACACCTACATAACTTCATGAACAGCCCCCCACTCTAGGCACTGAGTTTCTGGTGAGCTTCATTGCTAGATAATATGTCACATATATTGCCACAACTCCTTGCTGGGAGTATTAAGTGTGTCATGTGTACTCCACTGGCAGAGGACTCTTGGAAACTTTTACCTGGTTTACTCCAAACTTCACCCATGCATCTTTGCTTATGTTTTATATCCTTTAGCTGCAATAAATCATAGCCATGAATACTATGTTCCTCCTAGTGAATCATTGAACCTGGGCATGATCTTGGGGACCCTTAACATAGGAGACGTCTCTACAAGATAGTTTGTGATGCTTTTTCTGGATCCCTAGTGGTTTCATTGTTTCTGGAAAAGTTTCTAGGCTAATCTTTTGGTCTGGCACTCCTTCCATGGGGCAGTATGAATTCATAGTCCTTAAATCTTGTGGCACAGGTTTGGGGTTCTGATTGCTGATAGATGCCACTGTCCCTTGGTAGATAAATAGTGCCACTGACACTTGCCTGGATGGGGGTTAGTGTTCTTCTGTTTCATTGTCATGGGCAGAGCAGTCCTGTGAGCCCTGGCCCTGGCTTTTTCAGGAAGCCCAAAGCCTCACCTCCCACCATGAGAGCACTAATACCCCCGTCCTTGGCCTCTGGGGCCTATATTGATTTATTAATATTCTTTCAAGAGGTTTGGCTTCAACTCCTCTTTTGTGTCTTTGGTACCTGGGGATTTCTCTTGCTTGTTTTCAAGTTTAACCATACAGTAAACATTTTTGTTAGACTATTTCTTCCCCATCAATATTACAGCTTGAGGATGATACTTTTATGTCCGCTCAATCTAACTTATTACCTAGATTGGAAATAGAGTTTTCTACTCTAGATTTCTCTTTAGCAGGAACCCAGACAAGGTATGTGTTAGTAGAAGTGGTGAACAAACACTGAAATGTATGAGAAATGGGTCAGACACAGCTGTGTTGACTCCTCTCACTCCCAGTTCTGCTTTCTCCACAGTCATGAGACCTACAGTCACAGCAGGTCCCCTTGTTCATGACCTAAAATGAAATAAAAACTAATGTAAAAATGAAGACCGTTCCCACTTTCTGGGCATTGTCTTACCTAGTCAAGATTGCAAACACCGACCTGTATATAAGTCTGAGTGCTGATAACGCTTCCCACCCCAAGGGTGCAGTGGAACCAAAATCTAACTACTAGCATTTCTCTTGAGGGACCATCTCACCGGGACATTTCCATTGCTGCCTCAGGGAACAGAGAGGGCTCTTGGAGGAAGTGGGTCATGGATTACTGCCGTTTAACAGAGGCCTCTCACGCTACATTGTGTGGACAATGCAGAGTCACTTTCGCAATGATAGGCATCAATAGAATCTATTTTTTTTCAATTTTTTTTAAGGGGGCAGTGAGGAGGATTTCTTTCCTTCCTTCCTTCCTTCCTTCCTTCCTTCCTTCCTTCCTTCCTTCCTTCCTTCCTTCCTTCCTTTTGACAGAGTCTGACTCCATTGCCCTGGGTAGAGTGCAGTGGCATCATTGTAACTTACAGCAATCTCAAACTCCTAGGCTCAAGGGATCCACCTGCCTCAGCCTCCTCAGTAGCTGAGACTACAGGCACGCACAATGATGTCTAGCTAATTTTTCTATTTTTAGAGAGACGGGGGTCTCACTCTTGCTCAAGCTGGTCTCGAATTCCTGAGCTCAAGTGATCCTCCCTCCTCGGCCTCCCAAAGTGCTAGGATTACAGGTGTGAGTCACTGCACCCAGCCATCAGTAGAATCTTGTTTGGGATCACCCTTGACCATAATGCTAGTTAGCTATGTGCAGGGTAGGATGCTATACAGAGAAGAACTATTGATTTTTCCAAATTATGGATACATAGAAGTGACACAGGGCTAGTGATTTACCAGAACTCTGGAGAAGAGGGTGGGCTGGAGCAGACAAGACTGACATAAGAGGCAAAGGGAAGAGCTGCACAAACTGGGGACTAACAGTAGTGGCAGACACCAACGGTCTGGAGGCCAAGGAAGGAGTTGGGGTGGGGACTTCTGTTACCCAATCTCAGATCACACTGTATACATTGCCTTCGTGGTAGTTACTGTCACCACAGCAAAATAATCATTTGTGTGATCATTTATTGGTTGTCTATCTCCTTCACTTGACAATAAATTCCATGAGGCGATAGACCATGTCTATCTTACTCACCCAAGGCCTGCAGTTCCAGACACGCAGTAAATATTTGTTGAATAAATGAAGTCATGAGCCAATGCTATGTGGGACCTTTTTGCACAATCTGTTCCTAAATCTGAATTAAATCTGTACTGAACCTCCAAATTCACCAATTGCCCCACAGTTCCATGAATAAAGCCCCATCCACAGTTATTTCATTGCTCTGTTTATGCTGCTCTGATCAGAGTGCCATGGCCACCACAGCAAAGCAAAGGAATTAGTTCTTTGCTTTTTGTTTCATTTTATTTTTCTGTTTTCATTTTGGTTTGGATGGTTTTGTGACTTCCAAACAAAAAGTAGAGGAAACATCCAAACGACAGAGAAAAACACTACTGTACAAGTTTATAGCAGTAACTCTATGATACAAGGTGACCATAGAAAAGATCCAAAATTCTGTCCTTCTTCCTTCTTAACCGAACACCACTGTATTAACCCATTACTCTAGGCCTTCTAACTTTTACCCATGGAGTGGTAGATGGATAACCTTTATTTTGTAGGTAGCCTCTTAAAAATAAGTAACTAGATATCTGGTTTTGGGAATTTTCTATATGAAATTCACTGCTACATATTTACAATGAAGTATTTATCTGCCAACATCCATAGACATAATCTTTATGTAATATTAATATTTACTGTAAGTAAATAAGTGCTTTTCATTTTAACTTTTGAGGGCAAAGGTGTGAGCTAACTCTGGAAGGCATAGTTTTATTGGTTCTCAATACAGTGATAGGGTAAGTAACATTTGTAACTGGGGGTACTTAGTGTGAACATCTATTCCTTTTAAAGAATTAAGATTTATAAATTTGAAAACCAGACGACTGTTTAAGAATACCAGAATTTGTGGCTGGCTCTGCTCCTAATAGGAACATTCAATAGAGTTAACAACTTTACAAATCGGACTGGGAAATTTCCCAGGATGGCCTTTGTTTGTATATTTATTGAATACCTATTATGAGTCAGGTCCTATTCTATATATTGTAGGAGATGCAAAGGTTCTTATTATCTATTACAATAAATAACATATATGCAAAAAGAACCCCTATAGCATGAGTCATGACATATGATGTTTCTTTTCTTTTTTTTAGCCAGAGTCTCACTCTGTCACCCAGGCTAGAGTGTTGTGGCATCAGCCTAGCTCCCAGCAACCTCAAACTCCTGGGCTCAAGCTATTCTCCTGCCTCAGCTTCCCGAGTAGCGGGGACTACAGGCACATGCCACCATGCCTGGCCAATTTTTCTATTTTTAGTAGAGATGGGATCTCACTGTTGCTCAGGCTGGTCTGGAACTCCTGAGCTCAAGCAATCCTCTCACCTTGGCCTCCCAGAGTGCTAGGATTACAGGTGCGAGCCAATGCGCCTGGCCATGACATGACGTTTCAAAGGAGAGGTAAAAGGTTAAAGAGAGTTCAGAGAGAGCTGAGAGGTAATTAAGAGAAGCTTGTGGTGGGGGTCACCTGAAAAGTGAAGAGCAGATGCTTACAGATGAGGATGGGCCTGGGGGCAAGGAATAAGAGCACTGCCCTGGAAAGAGCAAGGCAGTTCTGCAGGACTGGGCGCTGGACACACATCTGGACAAGTGGGGCAGGGCCAGAGCATGCAGGGTATTGAATGCCAATCTAAGAAACCCAAACTTAATTTCCCATAAGGAATTATAAGCCACTGAATGATTATGAACAGGAAACAAACAGGAAGGCGTTGAGCAGGGCAATAACAAGATTAGTATTCTACATTTAAGTCATCATATCCTAAATTAGGTGGATCTTTCAAATCATCTTAGGCAATCTATTCAAAAATACAAATTTATAGACTACACTCCCAGAGGTCCTTATTCAGTTAGGATCTCCCAAAGATCCTGATTTTTTCATCCTGATTCGTCCAGTTCCCAGGGGAAGCAGCTCCCTTAGTGATGGTGACAACAGTGGTGACCACCAGGGTCCCATAGCAGCAGAGTCAGTGGCAATGTTCAGTTCAGCATGGCGGTGGCAGCAGCAACGGCCCCCAACCAGGCTGGCGTGCTCAGTTGCTCCATCTCAGTCGGTTCACACTTCCTTTCTGAGCTAGATTCTTCAGCTTCCCTGACAATGTGTTCCTATTCCACTTTACCCAAAATCTTTTTCTGTTGTTTGCAACCAACTGCTCTGTCCAGTACAAAAACCAAATGGAGTTTTCAGGAATGTTCAATCCTTGCTCATTCTCCTCTGTTGGCCTCCATAAGAGAGAAGAAAACATATAGATTATCTCTTTGTTCTCTGGGAGAAAACCTAGTTGCTTGGCAGCATACTCTATCTCTGGCCACGAAATATGCTGGAAAGGTCTTCAAGTGCTCTGATGTAAGTGTGAGATTTACACCAAGTATGTTTGCCCCACCCTCTCTCTCATTGCATTATTCCCCTCCATGGACATAGATTTATTTGGCATAGATTATTTGCCTAGTCAATCAAAATTCCTCTAGCCTTCTCGTGCTTTGGTATTCCAAAGTCTGAATTCTGTAGCCCCCATCTTCTCTCTTGAATTTAATTCCTCAGATTTCAGCAAAGCTGCAGCTGTGAGGCTGCCAAGACATTTTGAGAAGCAAGCAGCTGTCCACTGCAGGTTTTCATTCTTTCTATTTGCTGTCAGAGGTAACTTGTGTGCCTATTTGAAATCCCTGTTTGCCTTAAATAGATTTTAAAAGGAAGTGGTAACCCTTAGCTTGGCTGTGGACCTTCACCCCAAGACAAGAATGTGCGAGTTCATGGAATCTACAGCCTTAGTTTTGATTGTTTGTTTTGACAGGGGACTTTCTTCTCATTCTTTAATTTCACAGAATCAGGAAAATGTAAGGGTATGAGCTTTATTCTAAAAAATCAGCTCATTTCTACTTTTGAAAGGTCCTCATTTTGACCTGAAGACTCTGAATGCTGTGCTTTTTCCTCCATGTGAGCTAAGTGGGCTGCAGGCATAGCCTGGAACGGCGAGGGAAGCTGAATGGAGGTGTTTCACACACAGGAAGTAGGAGGCTGTGCTCTGCTCCAATAGGAAGCATGTCCTGTGAAACAGGAGGAGCCAGACTTCCTTGGAAGATGCTGGAATAGCAAAGCTTAAGGACTGCTTTGTTCTACCACTGATACCACATGGTCACTTTTCCAGGTGGCTCTTGCATCTTAATTTAGAACGATGGGGAAAGACTCCAAATTTCACCTAAAGCAGTGGTTTAGCGCACATGTACCATAACTATCTGGGATTACTGCTAGAAGTATAGATTTTCAGGCACCCCGTTAGACTCTCAGACCAAGATTATCTAAAATGTGTGTGTGTGTGTGTGTGTGTGTGTGTGTGTATTGGGGTGAGGGATATGGTTACTTTTAATAAATATCCCAAATGACTCTGTTGTCTTTGGTCCCCAGATCACATTTTCAAAGATGCTGAGTTGAATTAGGCATAGAATCAACTCTAACAATAAAGTAATGATTTAGGTCAGAAAAAAAAAATAACAGAATTAATAGAAATAGGTAATGAAGGCAGGCTTTCCAGTGTCTAGAAGGTCTCATGTACAGCAGGTGGGAGTGAAAGGTCAAGAGACCAGGTAGAATCCATTCCCAGGGCTACTCCACAGCAGGTGTGTGGTGCTTCTCCCACCTCAACCTTCCGAGTAGCTGGGACTACAGGCCCAGGCCACCACGCCTGGCTAATTTTTAAATTTTTTGTAAAGACAGGGTCTTGTTATGTTGCCTCAAACTCCTGGCGTCTCAAAGCAATCCTCCGTTCTCAGCCTCCCAAAGCACTGGGATTACAGATGTGGGCCACCATATTCAGCTAAGAGCCCATTTTTATGATCTCTACCTAACCGCTTGAGTTCCAGTAACTAGTGAGTCAGGGTGCCCCTAGAGACCGAGCCTGGTAGTGCCAGTAGCTCTCCTGCCTGGCTGACTGCAGTTACTAGTGGCCCTGAGGAAGTTATACAGGTGATAGCTCTGCAGGGCTGGGACCAGGCACAGCTGTAGTGGCTGGCCCATTCTTTCTCAGAGATGTGTACTCCCAAGGGCAGGCTGGAGGATTGTTGAGAAAGAGAACAATTGATGGATTCACCCGGAAAGTGATAACAGAGACAACTCTTTCTACTACAGCTCCACAAAGAAGAATCCCACATGCAGGGTTAAAACCCATAAAACGAAAAAAAGAAGAAAGTCTATGAAGTGTTCCTATAATCTAAGTGCAGTAGAAAGAGCCCTCAGAATCACTACCTAAGAATTAATAACATTCATATCACTGCATCATGTCTCATTTACAAAATAATAACAGATACTATATGATACATGCTTACTACATGTCAGGAATTGGGTAGCACACTATAATATTATTGTTGATGTTGTTGTTGTTGTTTTGAGATAGTTTCTTGCTCTGTTGCCCAGACTAGAGTGAAGTGGCCCAATCACAGCTCACTGTGACCTCAAACTCCTGGGCTTAATGATTCTCCTAGTTCAGCCTCCTGAGTAGCTGGGACTACACATGTATGCTACCATGCCTGGCTAAATTTTTTTTTTTTTTTTTTTTTTTTTTACTGTAGAGACAGGATCTCACTTTGTTGCCCAAACTGGTCTCAAACTCCTGGGCTTAAGAGATCCTCCTGCCTCAGCCTCCCAGAGGGCTAGGATTACAGAGGTGAGCCATTATGCCTGGCCTATACATTATTGTTAATCTTCATGTCAGGTAAAAGATAGTGAGCATATTAAACTAAAGTATTTGTTCTAAGTAA
>VSMD01090039.1:0-71673 GCA_008750895.1 Mirza zaza | reverse complement strand
AATGTGGTATATGTATACCATGGAGTACTATTCAGCTCTAAGAAACAACGGTGATATAGCACATCTTATATTTTCCTGGTTAGAACTGGAACCCATACTACTAAGTGAAGTATCCCAAGAATGGAAAAACAAGCACCACATATATTCACCAGCAAACTGGTATTAACTGAGCAGCACCTAAGTGGACACATAGGTACTACAGTAATAGGGTATTGGGCAGGGGGGAGGGGGGCGGGTATATACATACATAATGAGTGAGATGTGCAACATCTGGGGGATGGTCATGCTGGAAACTCAGACTTGGGAGGAGGGGGGGAAAGGGCATTTATTGAAACCTTAAAATCTGTACCCCCATAATATGCTGAAATAAAAAAAAAAAAGATGTGATTATCCTTACATCATCAGTTACCCTGGTACATGTTTGCAGATTTGCCTTTCATTTATTCATGAATGCTATTTTTATATTAAGAGAATTAATCCATCATATGGGACCAAACTTACTTTTCTTTGTCATCTATGTTGTGACTTTTTTTTTTTACTGTATTTTGGGGTTTTTTTTGTTTGCAAAAGCAGAGCTGTCAAATTTATCACTTTTATTATTTTATGTCCTTGGAGGTTTGTATCATATTTAGAAAGGTTTCCTACTCTCAAAGTATAAATACAAGATATTTTATAATATCACCATGTAATTAGATCTTCAAAGGACTGTACTTCCTATTACTCATTCAGACAAAGGTTGAAAAGGATACAATAAACCACCAGTTGTCAAGGAGGGATGATTTTTGCCACCCAGGAGACATGAGGCCATGTCTGGAGACATTTTTGGTTGACACAACTGGGGGTGTGGTGTTGACATCTAGCAGGTAAAGGCCAGTAATACGGCGAAACCTCCTACAATGCACAGGACAGACCCTCCCCATGCCACCTCCGAATTACCCAGCCCCAAATGTCCATAGTGCTCATGAGGTTGGAACAATCTGCCATTAACTATTTCTCTTCCCTGGATGTTCAGATCCCCAATTTCTCAGGGTCTGTATAAAGATTGAGGGAGATGAGAAAAAAAGAAAAAGGGATGAACTGGATAAGGACATTTTGGTAAATTGGAGAAATTCATTTTAATTCATTTTTATTGTCCTTAATTCGGTATCTCTACTTCGGCTCCCAAAATTCAAATTTAACAAACACCATTCTATAGAATGCACCAGAAAAAGAAAAAACACCTGACCAACACTGGCATACTTTCTAAGGGACAGAAACATGAAGAAGACAATTATTATGTAAATGCCTTTATTTGAACTACTACATTGCTATCAGATTACATCACTTTTCAGAGTTAGAGTAACATGATCTTGAAAACTATAGCAAACAGCTTGACAAAGCAAGAGTACATTAAGTCCTACATATATAATTTTATGTTTAGTGACGACATCTTCTTGTTTTAGGTGGAAAATTAAAAAATATATCGTACACTTAGCATACTCGGCCTACCAAATCTTGTCTAAGTTCTGAGCACACTCTCTTCTCAAGTGTCATATTCAACAACATTTTAAATTTAAAGAGAGAGTTTGATGATATAGGTTTTTAAAACAAATAAGCATGTGTTGAACCAAGTGATTTAAGACAAAATATTTAAAATGTTTACAGTTTGGGTGTGAGACGGAAGATGCAAATTTAAGGTACATTTTTTCCTCTACCTACAGTGCGTCTTTTCACTTACTTGAAGACCCCTTAAAAAAAGTAGCAAAATCAGCAGTCTTGTTTAATGTAATCAAAATATTCTTAAATGTACAAAAAAGGATCATGTAGAAAGAATACTGTAAAAAGATACTGATCTTAAGAATAAAAGAATAAGAAAAGCTTCTATTACATTCTGCACAGCCAGTTACTTCGGCAAATTTTCAGTACTACAAAGATAAGCAAAGGATACTCATATCCAAATACCCTCTGACCACAGTTCTCAAATAGGAACTAGCATAATGGATGGAAAGCAAATTACTGTCTAATAATATTCATATCCAATCATCTAAGTAAGACCCAAGAGAGGGACATTCTAAGAGGGAAAAAGATACATAATGAGAAATAACATACAGCAACGGGCAATGTCAAGGGCAGCATTCTAGGAGGAAATGAGTAAAACGGTTTGGCTATAAGCATATTTCAGGTGTGCCTGACAAATCCAACTTTGAATACGGGAAAGAGGTGTTGTTTTTATTCCAGTTCTTTCCCTTGAGGGCTCTCATGATGAGCTAGTCTTGTTAATCAAAACTACAAGTCCTTTGAACGTCCAAGAGTTTCTTAAGCCATGAGCACTTCACCTGGAAATAGCTGACCTGTGAATCATGCACCTGGGAGCAAGGTTGTTTTATTCAGATTGGTTATTTTACACTCTCTTCATTCCCCTGCCCATCAAACATGCAAACACGGTCATAACCATCTTGGGCTTTACTTCCACAAGGTCTTCAGGGAGAGCGTACACTCTGGCTCCGATTCTTCTAGCCATTGACACTGCATACCTAGTATTTGAGGAAACAAAAATGAAGATGAAATTCTCATCAGTTAAGGACACCATAGGAGGCATCTATTTCCTCTTATATAATCATTCGGCTGGGATGCAGAAAATTCCCTATTGAAAGTTCAAATCAGAATGATTTCACTTTTTGTTTTCTGTTTGATTTTGGTTTTGAGTTCGCTTTGAAGTTGCAGCAAGTTTTAAAACTCTGTTATTTGGGACTGAATTTCCTTCTTTTTCTCCAATGCGAAGTGAGAATTAACCTGGAAGCACTGACTTGATGTATATATTTTATATATATATATATATATAAAATTATGTAGCCTGGCTGTACAATCAATGTTGACATTCTCGTTGCATATGTAATAAGTTAGGACAGTCTCATGTGATGTTAGAGATATGAGGTAGAAAATGATGCCAAATGCAACATCCAAGTTGCTTAGGCAGATGCAGTGAATATTTCCAAATATTCAAGGGAGGGGAGTAAGTCTACGATTTACCTGGACAGAGTGGCTGGACCAAGGACTGGAAAGGGTAGACAAAGGAAGGGACAAAAAGCCAGGGAAATTCGCAGGAACACACCTCAACTAATCCATGAAACATTTCTAGGTCTATTGTAACACAAAATTTTAAAGATGATTAAATCATCAAGTTTCTGGAAAGAGAGTTTCAAGAGTTCTTTATATATTATAGGCATTAAAACTTTATCATATTTGCTACAAATATTTTTCAAGGAAGAAAGAAATGATGTGTCTAACCCCAAGGTTTTGCGGGAATGCTTGCTTCCTGGCTATCCTATAAAGCACTGCTCTGGGTGGATTTTCAGTGTATACTGGTAAGGTTTTCAGGATCACACATGTTACTAGGTGACAGTCTAGGCCTTTGGCAAAGAAGCAAAAGAGATGAATGGAAAAAGACCTTCTAAAATGTGCAAGAAACTTTCAAGGCATAGTCTTCTGCTGAGGGCTAACAAGCATCCTGCCAGTTTGGGGACCCAAGAAGATAAACGACATGTAGTAAGAATGATCTACATACAGTAAAATAGACGTAAGTGGATAGCATGTTTAAAAAAAGAGGTGGACAGATGAACACTCTAAGGTATGACTATCCTTAGCTCATTTCACCTTGTTGTAAATTTGTTCCTGATTTGAATTAAAACATACACTACATTATTCCTGTAATCCACTAAAGCAACAACTGATTGAGTACCTAGTAAGCCAGGCACAATGCTAGGTCTTGGGAACTTTTTCATTTAATCTTTATAAAACCTCTAAGGTAAGTATTATTGCCCCCAATTTACTGATGAGGAATCTGAGGTTCAAAGAGGTTTCCCCCAGGTGATACCCCTCTTAAGTGGCAGACCGTAAGTTAGAATTCAGATCTGCCCAGCTACACAGCCTGTGTTTTTTCCACAATATTATGCAGGCTCCCTTACTTGGCATTATTGTGCTTGTCATCTTCTGTTAGATTACCGCTCTTAACAAGGTCATAGTTTATGCAGCCTGGCTGGATGGCATCAATTAAATCCACAACTGCCAAACTGGAGCTGATCGTCTTGTCCTAGTATAAAAGGATAACAAATCTGAGAATTCAAATATGTGCAAATTAACATGTGCATATTAATATAAAGTGCCCCAAACACAGCCTAGTGAATGAAAAGAGAATCTTGTCATTAGCCCAATAGTAATTCTCACTCACAAAGAAACGAAAGGTTGTCCTTCCAAATATTAGATATTATCTAGCAATCATAATATTTAATAGTCAAATATGGATTCTAACCTTAAAACTCTGAATGGAAGTTGATTTTCCAGCTTCACTCAATGTTCTATTCACCCAGTTCACAATGATGTCATCATTAGCTTTCTGACCTTCTCCGAGATCTTCCAGGACATTGAGGGTATATCTAAGCGAAGAAGCAAAAGAAAAGGTTAAAAGCGACTTTATGAGAAAAAGAATGCAAGCATCAGAATGATACTTTATACTCCGGGCATGGTGGCTTATGCCTGTAATTCCAGCATTTTGTGAGGCCGAGGCAGGGAGTTCAAGAGGCCAGGAGTTCAACACCAGCCTGGGGAATATGGTAAGACTCCACCTCTCTGTCCCTCCCTCTATACGCATACATATAAATATTAAAAAAGAAAGATGCTTTAGCTTCCATTTCTTTTATTCCTTAGGTTTGAAAGACTAAAGATTTCATGGGAAGACATTCACATTGAGTGAAAAAAATATTTCAAGGAGTAGTGGCTTGCCACCGATTTACCCTTTGCAGAGTGGGGAGAAGACGGATGGTGCTTTCATGAGTAAGCTCAATAGTCTATTACAGGCACATTTTGTACTATTCCAACAGTGGTAATGACTTCAAATATAATAAGCTATGATTTGGCTGGTATCCAGTCATAATAAATGCTTTTCTGCATTATAGTTAAGAGATCTTTGTTTTCAAATGAAACATGGGGATGTTCATAATTTCGTTCTGACAATTTTTTTATTCACTGACACTAAATGAGTTCATGTGTCAGGTTTCCTATTTAAAAACAGGGAATAGTCATAGTTCTGCTGCCTAACTTATGAGGAAGCATTTCCCACTGAACATCCAACATATATTCATTACTGAAATTCACTTCAGAGTCTAAACACATTTCAAAAGTGTAGTCATTGATGTTGAAAAACTAAAAAGGACTAAATCGCAGAGCTGTACTACAGTAAAGCTTAAACAGCTAAAATTGTATACTCTACCTTCTCATCAGCTGCCAGACTAAAGCTAAAGTCAGAGTTGGGTTCCCATCATTCAGGTCTTGCCCTCCAATGCCAACCAGGGAGAATTTAGCAGGATGCTTCCCTAATTCAACAGCATAGTTGCAGTTTTCTAGCTGCAAACACACAAGAGTAAATGGTTAAAGACTTTCACTTATTTAATGTGCCTACACGTGTGTGTGCACCTGTTATATAATGCCAGATATTAGCACACAAAAACAAATAAGACACAGTTCCTATCTTCAAGAAGCTCCTCGTCAAGAGTTTTAGGAATAAAATAAACAAATTAAGAATAAGAATAGTCTGTAACAAAGGTATATAATAACTTAATTATCTACCTTTTTCATGTTGGCTCCAAGTTTTGGGTATGGAGGTTTGTTAACCTTACTCCAGTCAACAGGAACTTTAATTCGTTCATATAACTGTAAGATTACCAGAGCATCTTGCAGGTCACTAATGATTTAAAAAAAATAACGTAATCAGTGTTTTCCCTAAAAACGATAATACTACGCTGTCAAACAATATATATAAAACCATAAATAATAGCCAAGACTCATTTTCTATCAATCTGTGCTAAAAAGAGCGTAGACCATCTGATTCATTTAAAAGTATTTACTGAGAGATTATTATGAGCAAGGTACTGCCCTAGAGGCTGGGCACATGGGATAAAAATCCCTGTCCTCACATTAGAGTCAGGGAGACAGATAATAATCAGGTACATGGATAAATCAATAATATAATTTTGGGTATATGTTAAGTACTATGAGAAAAGAAGGAACTAGGGTTAGGGGGTTAAAGAGGAGCAGGTGGTAGTCAGGAAATCTCTGAATCAGTGGCAGGCTATAGTAAGGGTGTGAGTCATTACGTGTGGGCAAAGACATTCCAGGCTGTGAGAACAGTCAGCCAAAGGCCTTGAGACATTGTGGATTATCTGCTTAAACTGTTCCCTGGTCTCTGTTTTGAAACAAAGTATCTGCTCCGGAGGGTACTGAAGGGACATTATTCATTCTATGACTTATAGTTAATGATCACATAAAGAAATAATTTGAGCTTTTATATATTTGGAAAATGATGATGGAAATCACCACTCAACATTTTCCAATATAAATAATCACTACAAACTAACATTTAGAAAATCTTTAGGGCTGTCATTATTTGTGTAGCATCCATTCATGATGTTCGTAACTGTTTATAATAGCAGTAGGAAGGCTTACGCATAGAGATGGTTTACGTGGGGATTAACACCGAGAGAGTTCATCCAGTTACGGAAGGTTCTTTCTTCACGCGTTTCTCCTGTTAAGAATATTCACAAAATTTACTCATTCATCAAACACCTTGTATATGTGCATATAGGGCCAACCCATGTATTATTTTATCTGCTTTTTTCAGATCTAGAAGTTTTCCCCAATGCAAATTTCCAAGCATTCTCTCTAAATATATTCTCTCCAGATACATACTTATTTTTTAAACTTGTTGAATTTATTTTAACATCAAAGAATACAACTTTATTATAACCCGCTAAGCAATTTGGGGGTTTATGAACCTTTTATAATTTCCTCTAATCTTTCTCCAATATCTCCTCAAATCTACATACCTCAAAGTAACTGCTCCTATCAGTTTAGTTTATACTTTAAAAACTTTATTAAGGCCATATGAATTTATGTTTTTCCTCTACTCATTTTAAAATATCAAAGTACACATGATTACTACTTTTACAGACCTATGTTAAAGCAACAAATTTCTTGAAACTTCAAAGGCATAAATTTAAAGATTTTATAGCAATGCCAATGGATACACAATGAACTACTATTTGCATTTGTTAATTTTTATATGCTATACTTCATGTATATATAATTTGGAAAAGGTAAACTCTGCCTTTCCCAAACTTAAACAGATAATTACCACACATTATCATTTGAGTTTTGAAAAGTAAGGGTGAAAGGAGCTGGGGCTAGACTGTGGAAGAATGAAACTATTAAATACTATAAATTTACACGTCACATTAAATGCATATATGCATTTTTCTGGTGAGAGGTTTAAAAAGTGGTCTAACCCTAAATCTAAATATTAAAACAAAACTGGTTTACTAAGTGGTGTTACATTAAGTGACTCCAAATTACTTTGCTTTATCATTTCAAGTTCACTTTTGGAATCCCTTTCTGCCAATTTTTACTCAGCACTTGCATCTACATCTAGGCAGAAGAAAGTAGATAAAAAAACTTATCAGTCAAAATTCTAAAATCATTTTATTTCTACTCTATAGTCCCATACATTAGAATTTGAGAAGCTTTCAGTTACCTTCTAATAGAGTCCAGTCGATATCCTGGTTCTCTGGCTTAGTTAGTGCCGGGTATTTATTAAACAGGTTAGCCACAAAGGCTAAGTTGAGTTTGGGGTTTCCGCTGACAACATCAGCAGGGGTAACAAACTGTCTGCAACCTAATTTATCTGCTTGTTGAAGCATACTCTCAGCTCGCTTCAAATCATCTGTTTCCTGTTGAAGTAAAATAAGAAGACATTTTCCAAAGGCCATCTGAAAATATAGAAAATTTCCCTAAAATCATAGTCTGGGTATACAAGTCTACTTTCTTTTAGCCAACATGTGGTACTTATTACAAAATTGTTTTGAATGCAAAAAAAAAAAAAAGAAAAAAGTTGGCCTTGCTGGAATGCAGTACCTTTAAAATACGCTAGATGGCACCAGATCACATCGCTAACTACTGAGTACGTTTAACTCAACCGGGATTGCATCTCTCATGCCAAAACAAAATGCACTAGGAGAAAAGTTAAATTGGAAATAAAAAAAAAAAGCTAAAACTGTTTATATTTTTAAATTAGGCCCTAAAGAAGGTTTGAAGCTGAAAAAGATGAAGGACACTGAAAAACAAGGGAAAACCATGAGCAAAGGCTCAGAAGTAAAATGGCTGTTTGGGAAAGACAGAGGAGATGGGTGATGATGTGAAGGGAGGTTTGCAGGCTACAGACTTGTGGGGAATAACACAGGTGAGGAGAGATGGAGCAAGACTGTGAAGGGCTTTAAATACTGAGCAGAGCATTTTAGCCTGAATTCTAGAGTCAACAGGGCAATCCTTGATGGATTCTGAAGAGGGAAGAGACAAAGAAAGGAGTGTTTTAAGATCAATCAGGAAGGACTTACCGGAGAAGGACTGTATCAGAATCAGAATAGTATACTTGTGCCATTTACCCAGACATAAGATCACCTGACTTGCCACCCCAGACAGCTACCTTAATGCACAGGATGGCCCCTCATCCCTACACAAGAGTGACCTGAGCTAAAGAGTTTTGCATTTAACATACAGACAGAAATGTAAGTACGCAAGTCAGTTACAAATTCCATTGTGGTGAAGGTAGTGTAAAATGGCTTGGCCAATGTAATCCACTTAATCCTATTGCATAAATAGGCTAGATGTGTAGGTTTTGTACAATACATTTTATTTTATTTATTTATTTTTTAAAGCCAGTTAAATTTAGCAGTGGGGGGGTTGAATACCAACTTTAGTGACACTAATGTTAATAAGTTCTGATAATCCACTAACATCGGACCAGCCTGTACAATACATTTTATATCAAATGGGTACAAAGAACCACAGAATCCTAGAAACTTGGGACTAAATAGTCTAGTTCAACTCCTTACTCTATGGATGAGCAAAGTGAGATCAGATTTGGGGAAGAAACTTGTCCAAGGTCACTGAACAAATTAGTGACATAACCAGGTAACATGGCCCCTTGACAGTAATTCCCCAAACTGGATCTCATGGATCAGTAGTTTTGTAAACACATTCACATTACTGTGAATATACGAATATTATTGATGTACATATGAATATATAGTCCTTAAATCTACCACTGTGGTTGTAATTCAAACACTTGGAAAATGTTAGTCTCTAGTGCTTATTTCTCCATACTTGCTTTGAATATTTTATGCCATCCATATAACCACTACCACCATAATTATGGAATTCAATAATAAACTACTGAAATAAATTAAAGCTAATTTTTTGCCTCCAAATTACATGTACAATAATACATTTTAAAATAATGCTTCAAATTGCCAACACCACTACATATAATTGTAAAAATTACTGCATTTATAAAAAATTAGCCTGAACAACGTAATGAGACCCCATCTCTACAAAATATTAAAAAGTTAGCCAGGTGTGGTGGTGCATGCCTATAGTTCCAGCTACTTGGGAGGCTGAGGCAGGAGGATCACTTGAGCTCGGGAGTTTGAGGTTGCAGTGAGCTATGGTGATGCCACTGCATTCTAGCCCAGGCAACAGAGTGAGATACTATCTCCAAACAAAACAAAACAAAACAAAACAAAACATAAATTGACCACAATTTTGCAAGACTATAGAATTCAAAAGAGCACCTATACTTACATTGAAACCTGACATATTAATATCTATCCGTGGTTCACCTTCCTTTTGTCCTTTTGGTGCAATTTGATTGAGAAGATGGAAATAGGCTTTGGAATCCTACAAATGAATTGAAAATGTCAGTGAGATCGCATTTACAAAGAATGAATGTATCCTATTGTCCCATGTTTGGAAGGCTATTTGCATTTGATTTTGTGAGAATATATGGCACAAATCTCTGTCTTCTCATTTAATTGGTCTTTTCCCCAGAAAAGTCCATCCATCTGGCCTTCTGTCTGTCTTGCATATGGATAAATTGGATTTTGACATGACTTTACAATTTATTGAAGTCATTAATACAATAATGCTAATAAACATATAACTAGTTCTGTACCTTCACTGAATTACTGAAGTCAATAAGCTTGATAGACAAAACAAGCATTAAAAAAAAGTAGGAGAGCAGAAATCCAGGAAGCATAGGGAAAGAGAAAATAAACAAGTTATATCATTACAAAGCACAATATATACCATAACCTATGGAGAAGAGATTAGCTATGTTCAAGATGTATTTAATTGTAAATTTAAATGACAAAGTCTTTTAATGATAAATACTTTAGTTGCTAAAATAACATCTAACCCTTTATGATCTGAATATACTTATCAAAACAAGCTTTTCTTTTTAAGACCTTGGACAAGCCAAGAATGTTGTTTACTTGAAATCTCAGTACATAAGGCAGAGTGGAGCTGCTCATACTGAGGATAGGATGGGTGAATTCAGGCTGTATGGACAACTCCACAGAATTCAGCTTAAAAACCATTGTACTAGCACAAATACTTGCTAAGAGTCTTCACACACGTGTCAAGTAAATTCCTGCCTCTCTGGAATGCTAGAGGACAGAAACTTGAGTCACCATTCCTTAATGATGTCATATCTGAAAGACCACCTTCCCAGCTACGATAGTTTTCTATTACTGGGCCCTGAAAGTGCAGACATAGGCCGGGCGCGGTGGCTCAGGCCTGTAATCCTAGCACTCTGGGAGGCCGAGGTGGACGGATCGCTTGAGGTCAGGAGTTCGAAACCAGCCTGAGCAAGACCGAGACCCTGTCTCTACTATAAATAGAAAGAAATTAATTGACCAACTAAAAATATATATACAAAAAATTAGCCGGGCATGGTGGCGTGTGCCTGTAGTCCCAGCTACTCGGGAGGCTGAAGCAGGAGGATCGCTTGAGCCCAGGAGTTTGAGGTTGCTGTGAGCTAGGCTGACGCCACGGCACTCACTCTAGCCTGGGCAACAAAGCGAGATTCTGTCTAAAAAAAACAAAACAAAACAAAAAAAGAAAGTGCAGACATATAAGGGAGTGTTTCCTGTAGTCAGCTCCACAGACTATGTGCATCCTAATCCCTGGGGAAGTTGCTCAATATATGACTCACTGGATCCAACCCCAGACCTACCAAATATAAATCTCTGGGAGCTGCCTAGAAAACTGCATCTTAAACCAGCTACCGAAATGAGTTTGAAACTTAGTGCCATAAATGATTCTAAGAATGGGTAAATCAGAGAAGGTATTTCAGAGCAATTCATGAAATGCCAATCCAGGCACTATTAGTAGGGGATAAAGGATTTACCGCCTGCATCCTAAGGAAGAGTGCACTACAGCTGCAAACATGCTTTCACTTCCAATTACTTGCTAAAGGCACATCAACAATTTATAATCTAATCCTGTGCACTTGAGAAGAACAGGTGAAGAGGTCACCCAGCAGAGTCTATTTAAGACCCTGAAAAGGGCTTCACAGGTGAAAATTTGAACTTGAATAGAGATAAACTGGAATTGAGTTTTCATATTACCTAACAATTGTTTGCTTATTAAAAATATTCAAAGCAGGCATCATGAAAAAAACCAGATTTCCCTTATACATTTAAAACATGTCCTAGTACGTAAAATTCATTTCCAAATGGTTTTCTGGAACACATCTAATGCAGGAAGCAAAATATACGTGGCCACACATGTTATGTAAGTTAAAGGAGGAGGTGAGGACAGTTGGTCTCATGCTTTTGGGGCTAGACTAAATTTTCATGGATGAAATCGGCAGTACAAGTATGACATTGCTTCCTCTCATCACTGAACACATTGGTATGATCCCAGAACACTGTTTTCATAGTCTGCTGGTCAGTGACATCTGACGAAGAGCCTTGAATTTGTTCCCTGTATCCTAACATCTGGATCTTGGAGAGAGCTGAGGCAGTTAATGAGAACTCCACAGTGTCTGCTATGGTGATGCTGATCCTGTCTGCATCAGAAGCCAAAGGCAACATGGGATAATGAACGCTACCAATGTCCTCCTCCATTGCTAGTTATTCCCCACTGCTGATGGTGAGCAGTGAGTGCCAAAATTCAACACGAGAATTATTTGAGGGACTTTATGTGCCCGATATTGTGTTAGAGGTTGGTTTTGGTGGGAGGGCCCTGGGGCAGTGGCTGAGGTAGGAGTAAACAGACATGAATAAGAGCCCATCGCTCCCCTCAAAAGGACCTCATATCTAAAGGTGGAAAAATAAGACAGGAGAGAAGCCACATAGGAAAGATGAAGGGGAAATCTTGAGGCCTTTCCTCTCTCTTCTAGGTCTTTACTAACACATACACTGAGGTCTAGGAAAGGCAGTTAGGGATAGAATAGTCATGTCCCATCCTTCTATACTCCATGTACAACAGTAGGCAGGATATAAAAAAATTAGCATTGTAAAACTTTTACCCGTTTCTACAAAAATGCGCCATAGACTCAGTGTTCACGCTCCTTACCTGGCTCTACCACCTCTCTACTGAAATCTGTCATCAAGGTCAAGAGGCAACCAGGCTTGGTGATACAGTGTTAGGATTCTCCCTGTTGAGCTGAGATGAAATCCCCTCCCAGCCATTACATCCCCCCAAAGTGTTATGGTTCTTTGTACAGTTACCTTGATGTCAGCACTGAAGTTGTTGATTTTTTGCCAGCCTGAGTTTTCCAAATGAAAGTTTGCCCATCTGAGCAGAAGCTCTTCTGGAGACAATTTCATAAGCTCCTCCAAAGTCTCACCGTCTCTAAGTAAAGCAGCCAAAGCTAGAAGAAAACAGCCCCAAAACGAATATATGATAAGATCATGGTCATGCCAAGTTCATTCAGTCTTTTGACACTCATATTAACAGGGGTACAAAAGCTAGCATGACATAGTTCCTGATTTCACCATACTCCTACTCTAATTAAAAAGATATAAGTAGATATTAATAAAACAAGGTGATACAGACAGAAGCATGACATTATAAGAATGCACAGCAAATATTATATAAAAATTATATATTATTGTAATTCATGTATTCTTTTCTCTATTATTCTTCACATTCCAAATACCAAATAAGGTTATAACTTTTAAGTTTAATATTCTCATATTACGTTATATATTTATACAAATTATTCTTGTTTGATACTTCTAATATCAGAGATTAGGGAAGGATGTATTTAAGTATAATTAATCCATTAACTCTCTCTTTTTTTTTTTGAGACAGAGTCTCACTCTGCTGCCCAGGCTAGAGTGCTGTGGTGTCAGCCTAGCTAACAGCAACCTCAAACTCCTGGGCTCAAGCAATCCTACTGCCTCAGCCTCCCAAGTAGCTGGGATTACAGGCGTGTGCCACCATGCCTGGATAATTTTTTCTATATATTTTTAGTCAGTCAATTAATTTCTTTCTATTTATAGTAGAGACAGGGTCTCGCTCTTGCTCAGGTTGGTTTCGAACTCCTGACTTGAGCGATCCTCCCACCTTGGCCTCCCAGAGTACTAGGATTATAGGCGTGACCCACCATGCATTAACTCTTGAAGGGTTAAACATATTTTAAAGGGAATGTAATTGAACTTTACATTTTCTATAGCATCTAACATGTAAAGGCTGCTTGATAACTTTGTTGTTGTTGAATTGAATGTGTAGCAGCCAAGCTTTTATAAATATTCTCATAGGTAATAGGAACAAGCTCGGGTGTCTGCATAGAGAACTATCTAAATTTAGGCCAGACATGATGGCTGATGCCTGCAATCCCAGCACTTTGAGAGGCTGAAGCAGGAGGATCGCTTGAGGCCAGGAGCTTGAGACCAGCCTGGACAACATAGCAAGACCCCATCTCTAAAAACAAAAAGAAAATTAGCTGGGCATGGTGGCATGGGCCTGTAGTCCCAGCTACTCATGAGGCTGAGGAAGGAGGATTGCTTGAGCCCAGGACTTGGAGGCTACAGTGAACTATGATCACACCATTGTACTCCAGCCTGGGCAACAGACCAAGAACCTCTCTCTAAAAATAAATAAATAACAAATTAACCTTTGTTTTCAGAAGTTTGTATAGTTCTTATGGAATAATTGCCTCCCATAAAATGAAGTACAATCATATGTCTCATTTCTGAAGAGGTCCAAGTAATACTCATACTAGGTAAATTTCATCTTTGATGGACTCCGCTTCATGCCATGTCACTTTGGTACTCAGGGATTTAAGAAAGAGTAGAGGCAGTATGGCCACTTGTATAGAGCACTCCCGCTGCTCTACATCTCCACCAAATCAAAGGCTGGAAAGGATTAAACAGCCCAACATCTATGTACCTGAGACTTGGGCAAAGATAGATCATTTGACTTATTACATGAGCCAATGACATTTTGTTTTGTTTTCTCCTTTTCAGTTTTAAACGGACTTCAACTCCTTTAAACAAGACAAGCACTACTGTGAAGAAGGCCAGCAATTAGAATAATTTTATTCATTCCAAAGCAGGTAGCTTTAAAGTCTTGAAAAAGTCTTATGCAAAAAAGTCTTATACTTGATCAAATGTGCAAAGTAAGACTATTGGCAGACATTATGAAAACATTTAGAACCCCAAATATATATTCTTCTGCCAAAGTAACTGAGGATTGAGATGGCGATGGTAGGGACTTTTGGAATGAGATCTGAGTATTTGGAGTGATGCTCATTATTTTCAACTTCATGAGGAGAGGATAATATAATACTTCCTAGGACCTGGTGAGAACTGTATAGCATATGCTTATAAATTCTATAAATCCACAATGTGATTTAAAAACCTATGCTGTAAAAAGGATGATGCTTCTGCCAGTTCAGGAAGTATGAGACCATCAAGGATAGGTTAGAAGATTTTTGAAGGGGCCTAAATCTATGATAGAATATATAAGGTATTAAAAACAATAAGAGGCCGGACGTGGTGGCTCATGCCTGTAATCCTAGCACTCTGGGAGGCTGAGGCGGGTGGATTGCTCGAGGTCAGGAGTTCGAAACCAGCCTGAGCAAGAGCGAGACCCCATCTCTACCAAAAATAGAAAGAAATTAATTGACCAACTAAAAATATATATACAAAAAATTAGCCGGGCATGGTGGTGCATGCCTATAGTCCCAGCTACTCGGGAGGCTGAGGCAGTAGGATCGTTTGAGCCCAGGAGATTGAGGTTGCTGTGAGCTAGGCTGATGCCACGTCACTCACTCTAGTCTGGGCAACAAAGTAAGACTCTGTCTCAGAAAAATAAAAATAAAATAAAAAAAAAACAATAAGAGATGGTGCATGATGGTGGGGCTGTGGGTAGTAATTGGGTGTAGGTTGTGTGGACAGAGCAGAAAAAGAATAGTTATCAAGTTTAGAGACCTTGGGAAAGTTCCTTAACTTCTCTGTGCTTTCATGTCTTTATTCTAAAAATAAGTTGTAAAGTGCCAGACAAACCTGAGTTACTACTAAAGAAGAGAGTTATATAATTAGGTTGTTTTCCTGAATAACTCACCTTATGTTAATTCTAATTATCATCTCATTACTTCAATTAAGTGAAAGTATGACAGTTTGTATGAGTAGAAAAAATAACCGTAAACAACTTTCAAAATAATGACTATGTTCCATTACCTTCATTCCTGCTTAATTCAATGTCAGCGAACAAACCAATCTTAATGATTTGCCAAAGTAGTCCCAAAACCAGATGAGGTTTCCCAGCCCGCAAATCCTCTGCACCAATGTTCACAACGTGACACCCAATGGCAGATGCAGAGTTCAGTGCCAAGTTCAAGTTTTCCTGCAAAACAGCCACATTACACACTTGCTTCTTGATCTTTTCATTTTTTTAGCAGTCTACTTCTCCTTTCAGTGAAAATAACACTCAATGAGGAAATTAACACCCTGTGTTAATTTCATCTAAATATGATCCACAGAAAACAATTTTCAGACTTTAGTGTTAAAAAGCATAGCTAAAACAACTCTGAGCCTTATGGCTATTGTCTTTTGCAGAATCCCATGGGAAGTTAACTTGGTATTTTTATTTGGTCCCTTTTGAAGTATGCTGACACTAAAGGAAAAGGCTGAGTGACCAGAGTAGACATATCTATGTGAGTAAAGTGTTGCATTTCTGAAAATGCCTAAATGAGAGTCCAAAGATATTGCATATACCTGAAAGAGTCCTAGAAATGATCAATGTCCACATCTCAAGGGGTGCCCTTGCCTGAGGAAATTTTGCTAGCTACTGCTAATCTAATACTCACTTGATAGAAAAGAGAAATGCTCCATTCCTTAAGTATGCCAGTCAATCAAGAGCTTAAATATTTTTGCTTATTTATATAATGTCTGAACACATTACGGAATGAAAAGAACATAGTGTTTTGAAGTTAGACTAGGATTTGAACCTCAGCTTCAACATTAACCTCAGGCAGTTAAGAGATCTTTCTGAGTCCCAGCTCTCTTTGTAAAACCTGGATAATAAACCTAAATGCAGAGTTGTTATGAGGATTAATTGAGAATATATACAAGGCAGAGCCTAAAGTCTGTAGAACAGGTCCTCAAACAGCAATTTCATGGTAGATAGATGGGAGAACAACATATACCTGAATGATGAAGGGTGTAAGTTTCTTCTTGTTGATTGCTCTTTCGTCAATTGTATCAGGAACCGAAAGGTTGATCATTTTACTGAAACAAAAATGAAAAAAATGAGTTGATTTACTTTTAAAGAGTTTGTAAGTATTCACGAATATTTTAAGGCTTATTATAACATGTCTTTCATGTAATCTAAAAAGAGTCAATGCAAATGGATGACTTTTATTGTGTTGATCACAAATAACCATACATATGAAAAATGCAAATTTATAAAAAGGCCAACATGTTTATATTAGTTGGGTATTTCTGAGTAGGGAATTGGGACATGTTTTCTCATTTTATTTTTTTTATTTAAAAAAAAATTGTTTGTAGAGATGGAGTCTCACTATGTTGCCCAGGCCAGTCTTGAACTCTTGGCTTCAAGTGATCCTCCCACCTCAGACTCTCAAAGTGCTAGGGATTACAGGTGTGAGCCACCGTGCCCAGCTTATTTTAATTTAAAGTTTTTTTCACATTATCTTATAAGAACAAATAACTTGGATACTGAAAAAGAACTTTATTGAATAAATGCTAAGAACTGATAAAATCCCATATTGAAAATGAGTCTCCCAGATTATACGACTCACAATTAAAAGTTACCATTTATCTACAAAGCAGTAAAGTTAGTTCAGCATGAGATTATTTCATTCACCAAATGTTTACTGAGTGCCTCAAAAATGAGCCAGACACTATATTTGGGGGTGGTACTATAGTGGTGAGAGAAAGATTATTATAGTTAGGTTATAATCTGTGACTTACCAAGAAAAATCTCATTTTGTAAAAGTTGGATTTAGACTCTAACATTTTAGATGTTTACAATAGTGTCCTAATAAATTTGATTCCACATACAGAAAACTTTCCTTCTTTCCATGCAAAATTTAAATATTAGGTTTCTGGTGGCAGGGTCTGGGGAAGGGCCAGCAGGTACCATATCCAGTCTCAAAAATGGCAAGAAGAAGCCACTGAAACAGTCCAAAAAGCAGCCAAGGAGACAGGAAGATAAGATTTTCAAGGAGAAGCAAAAAGAGGAGCATAAGAAAATTGAAATGCTAAAAGGGAAGGCCCCAGTAAAGGGCCCCTAGGCCATGGGTGGAATTAAATATGCTGTTTCTTGTGCCTGAGTTGATGGTGACAACCTTGATTCCATTCCTATTCAAACATCTGGATTCCCTGCCATAATAACATCTTTTGTCACCCATAGCTAAAATGAGTCCATCTTGGAGCCTGTTGTACATTTAAGAACAAATTTTGTAAAAAAAAAAAAAAAAATCACATGGTGGCTCATCATCTCTTTAGTTGTTTTCACTCAGCCATTCCTACCTTACCTGTGAATTTAAAGTAAAATCAGGCTGGGTGTGGTGGCTCATGCCTATAAACCTAGCACTTTGGGAGGCTAAAGCTGGAAGATCACTTGAAGCCAGTAGTTCCAGACCAGCCTGGGCAACACAGTGAGACCCCATCTCTAAAATAAATTTAAAAATTAGGTAGGTGTGGTTGTGCACACATGTAGTCCCAGCTACTTGGGAAGCTGAGGCAGGAGGATCACTTGTGCCCAGGAGTTGGAGTCTGCAGTGAGCTGTGATGACCCCATTGCACTCTAGCTTGGGCAGCAGAATGAGACTCTGCCCCTCCACCAATAAAAAAACAGTAATAATAAAATAAAGTGAAACCAGCCCAGAATACTGCCAGAGTCTGCTCTTTGGTCTTTGTTCTACTCTAAATTCTGTATCGCTGGAATTAAACCAACTCATTTGGAAAAAATATTAAATATTAAGTAAGTAGTTCCATATGATTACTTCTCTCTACTAAAACACAAGGGAAATTATTTCTTTAGTGCCTATAAGGACTGAAATCTTTATTTTTATTTTATTTATTTTTTATTTTTTGTTTTTTATTTCAGCATATTACAGGGGTATAAATGTTTAGGTTACATATATTGCCTTTGACCCACCCGAGTCAGAGCTTCAATGAAAAAGGATTCTTACATTTTCAAAATCAGCTTTTTAAACAACCAAAATGATCTTATTGCGGAAAGAGGAATTTTATGTATAATACATTGTCATATGAAATACATCTATTGCACTATTCTAAGCACTCTATATTTGCTAACTTAATGCTCACAACAGCCCTATGAGGTAAGGACACTAAGGTGGAGATCATAATAAATGGAAACTAAATGCAAAGGGGTTGAATATCTTTTTTCTTTACTTTTGTTTTTGGGACAGAGCCTCATTCTGTCGCCCTTCGTAGAGTGCAGTGGCGCCGTCATAGTTCACTGCAGCCTTCAACTGCTAAGCTCAAGCAATCCTTCTGCCTCGGCCTCCCAAGTAGCTGGTTCTATAGGCACACGTCACAACGCCCGGCTAATTTTTCTAATTTTTTTGTAGAGATGAGGTCTCACTCTTGCTCAGGCTGGTCTTGAACTCCTGAGCTCAAGTGATCCTCCTGACTCGACCTCCCAAGAATACTAGGATTACAGGTGTTGAGCCACCGCGCCAAGCTGAGGTTGAGTATCTTGATCATGGTTGCACAGCTACTGAATGGCTGTACAAGAGACTGAACATGAAGCCAGGCAGACTGATCATGGAGTATGTTCTTAACCACTGTACTACACTGCCTCTATGAATAGGAATATTGACCAACAGTGTTGATAATCTTGTATCATTTCTGCCAAGATATTGTTGCCTATGGGGCAGCAGCAGTGACAAAAAGAGTTTTCAGAAATAGGTCACTGGAGAGGGAGAACTGAAGAGCAGCCTCTTTTTTTCTTTTGGAAGCTATAGTCCTTTAGAATAAATAGATACTGACATACTTAAATTCAACAAAGTTGTAATGCTCTGCTTGGTCAGCGATGAGAAGAAAATGGAAGCTGACAGCTTCTCTATAAAGAGGTCCCCAATCTATGACTGAGTTTTAAGTTCACAGACAGATCTAGAGATGAAATGAAAAAGGCAGAACCTGGATAATTTTCCATTCTAATTATTTCCTGAGATGAAGCTGTCAAGCATACAGAAACAAATCTATCAATTACATGGAAGACAATTTTTGGAAATCTGTATAAAAAATGAGTTAACATCTTACCAAAGCACAATTCCATCACCAACAGCTTTGAACAGGTCATCAGTGTTTGGGTTCATTGGTATAACATGTCTGCAATCGGGATCATTTTCCAAAGCTTTGTTTATCCAGTTAACAAAAGCATATTTTTCTTCCTCTAAAATTATGGTAAATAACAAGACATTAGTTCATACTCTAAATTAACTATTTGACTCCAAAGCCTAAAATAGTTGTGCAGTCATGCTGAAAGTTAATATGTCATAAACACGTGGCTATTCTCTTTAGAAACCCAGACACTTGGGTGCAACATGGTGGCTATTAGGAATTACAAAACTAACAAAAAAGAATAGAACAGGTTAACTAGTCCTTAGAGAAGTTAATTTTCCTTAAGAATTCCTTAAAAATTACACTTATGTTACTGTAGAACTCCACTGTAATAAGGTCTATCATTACTCAGATTGTGTCATGTCTCTTGCAAGCTAACAAAGCCATACGATAAATGCCTATAATGCCTTTGTGACAAGTATTAGTCCCAACCCCAAATACTTGTCACAAAGGACTTTATTCTTAATCAGGAGGAAATGTTTTTCCAGAGCCCGTCCTTGCCATTAGGGCACCCACCCTACTTAATTCATTGTATTAACCTAATGCATGTGAAACTACTACCTGAGTAAGAATGCTGTGTTCCTTCGCTGGACAACTCTGATGTTCCTCCCAGAGCACAAATACCTTCTTTCCTGTTGATTGCTTTGCGGAAGGTCTTGGCAATATCGCTGCTTTTTACTTCTTGAAAAATCTATTAATTAAAATAACTTTGTTGATTTACGATTAATTTCAAATCGGGCACAACAATAAGCATATTTATCTTCTTTCATATCTTGATCATTTACTTTTTCCCCATAGGTGATGAGTGTTAAAATATATGGAGAATTGGAAAATTTTTGAAATGCTAAACAAGTACAATTGCTGCTGAAAATGAAGCGCCAGAAAATCAATTGCACACGCTTGTGAAACACATTAAGTGCTACATGCACTGAATCCACTTTAAGCCAAAAACTAGTGTGGTTCAAAGGCACAGGTAAATCTGTTAATTTCTATGAACAAGGGAGGCTTTGTTTTCTTTCCTGGAGAGAAAAGGCTGAAAGATCCCCCTTCTTTAGCCACAATTCTTAGTGCGAAGAAAGATAAAACTTTATGACTCAACCAAAAAACTATTTTGTGGTCTAATGTGGTAGCTCAGTAAAGACTTTGGTTCAATGAAAAGTTACAGAATAATAAGGTGAAAAAATGTGTTAAGTTGGCAGTAATAGATGACTATTGAGAATAAACACCAAAAAGATTTTTCAGTGATTGTTTTTGGGGCATTATGAAATCCGGCTTCTCTTTACAGTAAGGAACATGGCTGAATAAGTTAACTTGTACATTCTAATTGTACAAAAGCAAATTTCACATCCTCGTACTGGAACACCACTTTATTGAAATTGATGGGCATTCTAAAGGTCTGTCTATATATTTCTGAAACACTGCAATTTACCTATTCCTGAATTTGTTCCTGATCTACCAATGTGCCTGGCTGAATTAGCCACTTGCCAATAAAGCAGGAGCAAGATGTAGCAACTTTATAAAACTTTTCTTTAAATGATGTTTGGAGCTCCACTTAAGCAGACTTATCAAAAGAAACTTAAGACTTAATGGAAAAGTTCCTGAACAGATGCAAAATAACTCAACAGTCTTTAGAGTTACTGAGAAATACATACTCACGCACACATCTCAGGAGGATGCAGCGTGCATCTGAGGTTCATAGAACAGGGTTGCAAAATACAGCAGTTCAGGTTGTGGCTGTCAGAGCAGAGATCCTGCCCATGTGACCCTAACTGAGCCTTGTGTCTTATACAAGACTGTCAAGCTGAAAGGAGTGCCTTTTTAATTTAGTCTTTCCAGGAGGGCACCTTTTTGTAATGAATCCATCTAGAGGATGTGATTCTTTTGTAACTGATAGAAAAGTTGCTGTATGTGTTGTCAGCAGCCCTATCACAAAGTCATTTTTTCCAGCTACCTTTCTTAAATCCTGACTTTCCTTGGACTTATAAATACAATTTTATTTAGGAAAAGAGTAGGAAGTAAGTTTTACAAAAGTCCAAGATTCCTCAGTTTCTATAGCTATGATTTTGTGCTATACTCATAATTTCAGAGGTAGAATTTTAGAATGGATGTGTGTTGGTGTCTGTATCTGTATATAGATGGACAAATACACACATACACAGACTACTGTAAATACTGCATACAGCCAATGAAATCATCATTCCTCCTCTTGGCCATTATACTGACTCTTACTAAATACCAATAGTCTGGAGGTGACTCACACACTCCAGGTAATTTTCAAATTAATAAAGTTATTTTTACTTACAATCCGATATTTTTAGTCCAACTTTTCATTTCATTTATCCAAGCTAAGACTATACAACAAAATGGTTACCTGGGAATGTGGCAAAGCCTTAACTGTGATGCATTTTAATCCCATATCTCCCCTTTGATAACAAAGAAAAGACATCATTCACTAGTCTACCTCATTCTGAACGCTATTTCATTTAGTGAAACATTGTCTAGTAAGTTAAAATCTGAAAGGTGTGCATTTCCTCATGCCCAACATACCACAAATCACTGCAATGACTAAAAATGTTGCTGCCTCAGAATCTGAAAAGTTATTTTTATGTATGGTCTTCCTTCAAGGAGCATTTTATTTATAATAATAAGGTTGTTTCAATCGTCACATCATCTGAAAAATAAATCCAAATTTGTGTACATCACAGAAAGAGGAATAATTAAAATAAAAATGTCTCTGCTGTAATCCTGATGCAATCACTTACGTAGCTCTTCTAAAACTCCTTAGGCTTAGAAATGGCATGCCAAGTTGTAATTAAGTTTGTTGATGTTCAATTGTCTTACAAAAGTTACATGACCTTTATTTCCTAAATAGTTTTAAACAAATTATTCTAGCTAGGCTTAAATTTTCGGTTTCATAGTATCTTCCTCTGTTCCTTAGATTTAACATTTTTTTAATAACGATAAGAGAAAACTGAAGATTTGGATATCCATTCAATTGATTCACTACACAAGAATCTGCATTTTACTTTCTACTTTAGCAAAGAAATTGCTGGAGTGGATGATAAAGCTATTTGAGTATAAGCTTTGGCTTAACAAGAATCTGTGAAATCAGAGACAGTACAAGGCCGACTACTGTGCTGGAGTCTTCTCAATGAATCTTTTCAAAGCTGCCCTGTTGTGATACTAATGAGCTCACTGTTTTGTGCTGTTTTCTCTACACGAGGAAGGACTTGCTTTATCCTCTGTGAACAAACTCCTGGTGTACTATTCTCAGGAAGCAATATTCACTCTTATTCTATACATCTTTTTCAGTCCCCTTTATGGAATATATATGTTTCTTACCCCTTTTATAAGTTTCATCGCCTTTCTCTCAAAGACCCTCAGCAACCAGCTAACTTCTTTTGACTCCAGAGTTAGCTCGGAACAGGACTAGTGGCCAAACCGAAGCAATCCAGAGGCATATGACTTAAGAAGGAAACATTTCAGAAAGAATTGCAAAAAAATATTGACTGGCTTCCAGTGTTTGGGGTTTGTTTTCCAAAGTAGAAGGTTTGAATTTTTCTTTTTTTTTTAGAATCTGTTGTAGGCCTAAGCTTAGTAATAATTGGAAAATAACACTGCTTTTTTTAAAAAAAAATAGAACTAAATTACCCCAACAACTAATACCTATGTAGCATTTACTATATGCCTGGCACTGTTCTAAGCATTTTACTTATATTATTTAATCCTAGGAGGTCAGTACTATTAGTAAAAGTCCTAAAAAAGGTCAACAACTTATTACCATTACATTAGAGCAAATTTCTCATTGTGAAAATAAGAATTTAATGTAGCCATCTCTTCTGAAAGAACTTACTGCCATACTAGTCTTTAACAATAGGAGGGAGAGTGGGAGTGGGGTGAGGGGTAAGAGATACAAACTTACCTATTCGGTACAATGTACACTATTCTGGTGACTAGCACACTAAAAGCCCTGACTTCAGCATTATACAATTCATCCATGGAACAAGAACATTGTAACCCCTAATACTTTGAAATAAAAATTACTTTTAAAAAAAGGAAATAAATCCTATTATCTTATAAGTATAAAAACCTGGTCATTTAGTTTTAAAGTGCTTAGCAGAAACAAAAGCAAGGCGTTAAATTTAATTTTTGCATTTGAAGTTTACATGTATTTATTACATATAATAATTTGGGGACTCTTTTCTGCCCTATGTATTCTTCTCCAAAATTAACATAATCTGATTTTGTTTGCAGCTTGGTTGCAGTTAACACCCTTAAGCAGCAATTCAAATAAAAAGCAAAAATGTAACATGCAGGAATGTGTTTATTTCTTTTTTTTTTTTTATTATTATTTTTTTTTATTTCGGCATATGATGGGGATACAGATTTTAAGGTTTCAATAACTGCCCTTTCCCCCCCTACCCCCACAAGTCTGAGTCTCCAGCATAACCATCCCCCAGACGGTGCACTTCTCACTCATTATATATGTATCTACCCATCCCCCCCCCCCCCGCGGAATGTGTTTATTTCTATTTCCTTATGCTAATACTGGACAGGAATAACACGCTTCCTATTTCTTGGATAACTAAGCTCTACCTATATTTTGTTTGACAGTGTGTAAGATGTTTCACTGATGACAAAGCAGATTGGAGCGGACAGACATTGGTTTGAACTCCTTTCTTTCAGTAGTCATGGTAGTACCATTCTGAAACTTCAGACAGGTTATTTTACTGTTTCTTACATTCCAAATTTCTTGAATAGCACAGAGGTACCTTGAAAAAGCCACTAGTCCTCTGTGTAATGTTGGGCAAGTCATTTCCTTTTTCAGAAACCCAAGTTAGTTTTCTTTTAATTTGAAAAGTGAAGGAGTGTAAACATATTGATTCCTTCCAATTCTAAAACGTATACTTTAATCTAAAATGTCTCATTAATGATTTACTTTTTTAAAAAGTCCCTGGTGTTACCAAAATTATTATGTATGTTCTTCACTTTTTGAGAATATATTAAGATAATCACACCTACGCACTTAAAAGCCACAAACAGCTGTGTGGAAACTACAACGTTTCAAAATCTACAAAATTAAACAGTTTTCCAAGATCATTTTTTACAAGACATTTCCATAATTTTGTCCTTAATAATAGTGGCACACTGCAGATCCTAATGATTTCGGTCTGTTCTTTCTAGGAGATTAAATTCTACTAGTAAAAAATTCTGAGCAGTAAGTTGTATCAAAAACAACCAATCACTTGCTGATTTCTTGGGTTATTTAGAAAAAAAATAGGAAAGAAAAAAACAACCAATGTAGTTAACGGCTACACTGAGCTGCTTTAAATACACAATTAAACATGCAATTACAAGGGGAGCAAGTTATAAATCAAAGGACATGCAAGTGCTCAAATAAAATCAACTGCAACTTACTATTGAACCTAGAATTCAAAACAAAGGGCTTTGGCCAGAACTGGAGACAAAAAATGGTGGGAGGAAATCAGTATTTTAAAAGAAAAGGGCAATAACTACACCATTATAATTATGACACAAGTCTACATTTTTAAAACAATCTACACCCTCACAAAATGCTGTCAGCTGAGTAGACATTATTACGTGGTTAATTTGCTTCTTGAATTCCTACAGTGTTCTAAAGGAGTTAATTCTAATCAGAGGACAACATATCAGAATTTCACTTTCTATAGTGAGCCACAGTTACTGACGTTATCACTTCAGCTGTCTTGAGGCAAAAATAAACCACAGAAGAGGAGGATAGGAGTGGTAGGAAGTTTGTGATAAATATTAGGCACTAATTACTAGTTTGCAATATACTGAAAGGAATGCCTAATAAGATCTAGTCAAACTCATCCTTAAATTAATAATAAATACATCAATAAAATCTTAAGTGCATTCTTAATTGAGGGAAGAAGCAACAGCTATTCTTTAATATATATTTCAAATACTGTCAATAAATACAGACTGAAAATGGCATAAGTCTAGAAAATCTAGACCTCCTTGCTAGCAGCCAAAAAGCATTAGGCTTCAATAAAGAGCCACATGCCACATATATACTCTCCAGGTACTGAGTAGGAACACCAAGCACTAGGTGCTTGGAGGGTAGAAGAATGAAAAAATCAGCCCCTAACCCTTTAGCAGTATTCGAAGATACTACAGAAGAAAACAGAAATTTTAAATGCCTCTTCCAATGGACAAAAGGCATGCTTCTAACTTTTAATTATCAAAATTATCATCCTGGAGAAAACGGTACAGTTAAATATCACTACCATGAGAGTAGAAAACAACTTTTTAATCAGAAAGTTCAGCTCAGGAAGCTTCCAAGACTGTGAGTCAGGGCGTATCATTAAAATTTTGGAGCACACTGCTCACCACAGGAGAGAGAAAGAACACTTCAAAAATGTCATATAGCACCTTGAAAAATGCCCTTTAATGATGCCCCAAAATGAGACTGTTCACCTTATGCAGTGAGCATCATGCATCAAATTGTATCTTTGTTTCTGTCAGTGTGCTTTTTCTCAAGACTTTCATTAAGATATTCTAGTGGCTAAACGAACTAACAAAAATTCAGCGGGCAAGAGGACAAATGTTATTAGTTATAATAGTACTAATATGATATATTTAGGAACTTAATATAATAGTACTTCTTACTATACTATAAGATCTCACTATACAAAGGAACATACTTTACTTCCAATAGTGATGAATTTTCACATACTTACATAAACAAATTCATCAAAACTTATCTTCCCATCCTTATTCCTGTCACCATCCAGCATGAGTTTCTGAATAATTTCTCTCACTTTATATCCTGGTAATGGCATATTAGCTTCCTTGAAAAGCTCATGAAGTTCATAGTCACAAATGAATCCATTGCTGTTGAGATCTTTGTAAAAAGGGAGAAGCAAAAAAGGGAAAAAAATTAAGAGAAATATTAGTTAACTTATTAAGAGTATTTTCCTTTATTTGAGGCTCAGTTCATAAGCTCACCTAAATACAATTTTTTCTTTTCTTTTTCTTTATTTTTTTTTTATTTCAAGAAAGTATGAGAGTACAAACATTTTGGTTGCATTCTGTATCTTTGCCTCTCCCTAGCAAGGATTAGAGGTTTGCCCTTCCCCTCCACAACGCTCACCACATCCCTCAGATGTGGGTCTACCCCCCCAACCCCCGAATCCCTGGTGAATACCACCACCCTTTGAGCACCATAGTGTTAATCAGTCAGTACCAATTTGATGGCGAGTACATGTGGAGCCCATTATTCTGATCTTGTGTCACTTCGCTTTGGATAATGGGCTTAAGCTTAAGTCCAGGATAATATAAGCAGTGCTAGCTCACTGTTGTTTCTTAGAATTCAGTAATATTCCGTTGTAAAAAATTTTTTTCTTATTGTGTGGCACCCTAAGGTTGTCTGAAAGGAAAATGCACATTTTAACTGAAAGAACAAGGTTTTACATCATGTATCCTATCCTGTATGTTAAACCATGTAAAAGTAGCTTTTTAAAAAAGAGCATCCTAATTTCGAGAAAAAGTTAATAAAATTATGATTAAGGTGTGGAGCTAAGAGAACTTCTAAAAAAGAATTCATTAGTTGTCTAGGAGTTTTATTAATATGTTCCTCATTCTTCCATTGGTCTAAAAGAACTTTCATGAATTAAATACTGATTATATTTCGAAGCACACCTAAAATTAAGCAACTACTTTCAGTGCCAAGTTTTTTAAGAGTTAATGTAAACAAACACTGATTCAAGACCAATATAGAGTTCATAAAAATAAATGCAGTACTGAGTAAAGCAGATGTTTAACATGACTCTATAAATAACCTTTTTATTTTTGTGCTACTGTAGTTTTAAGAGTATGCATCAAAGTGCTGATTAAACGAATGATGCTTACATTGAAGCTGTTAAAAATGGGGAAAAAACTGTCCATGAGCAAAAGTGAATTTATTGAGGAAAAAAGGGCTAATGTCCTGAGGATTATAACTATTGGAGTATATTGTTTTGTGTGAATCAAGTTCACCAGCAATTTCAAATACCTTCCATTCAATAATGTTTTTATTCCTTAGTCCCACTATTTTTCATATGTAGATTTAATTATAATAGAAAGAAACAATCTGAACAGAGAAATGACTCAAGATGGCCACAGCACCACCCAAGGAAATGTACTGTGAATAAACTATTTGATATATTACTTAAAAGCTTTGTACTAGGTACTGTTCTTGGGACTGGGGATACCACAGCTAACAAAAGAAAGTTTTGCTCTCAGCCGGGTACAGTGGCTCAGGCCTGTAATCCCAGCATTTTGGGAGGCTGAGGCAGGAGGATTACTTGAGGCCAGGAGTTCAAGACCAACCTGAGCAACATAGCAAGATCCCATCTCACCAAAAAATAAAAAAAACTTAGCCAGGCGTGGTGGTGCACACCTGTAGTCCCAGCTACTTAGGAGGCTGAGGCAAGAGGATTTGCTTGAGTCAGGTTTTCAAGGTTGCAGTGAGCTATGACAATGTCACTACACTCCAGCCTGGGCAACAAAGCAAGATACTGTCTATAAAAAGAAAGAAAGAAGAAGGACAGAAGGAAGGAAGGAAGGAAGGAAGGAAGGAAGGAAGGAAGGAAGGAAGGAAGGAAGGAAGGAAAGAAGTCTTGCTCTCAAGGAGCTCATATTCTAGTAACAATGAATAAATAAAACATGAAGGCCAGGCTTGGTGGCTCATGCCTGTAATCCTAGCACTCTGGGAGGCCGAGGAGGGCGGATTGCTTGAGGTCAGGAGTTCGAAACCAGCCTGAGCAAGAGCGAGACCCTGTCTCTACTATAAATAGAAAGAAATTAATTGGCCAACTAATATATATAGAAAAAATTAGCCAGGCATGGTGGTGCATGCCTGTCGGTCCACCTACTCGGGAGGCTGAGGCAGAAGGATCGCTTGAGTCCAGGAGTTTGAGGTTGTTATGAGCTAGGCTGATGCCATGGCACTAACTCTAGCCTGGGCAACAAAGTGAGACTCTGTCTCAAAAAAAAAAAAAAAATATATATATATATAATAATGACACACAAAAAATAAATAAACAAAACATGAAGTATGGCTAATATTATACTATATTTTATAGTCATAAGTGAAGTGCTAGGAAAAACAATAAAGCAGGGTAAGGGGTTAGACTTAGGTTATTTTGTCTCCAGGGGACATTCGGAAATGTCTAGAGACTTTTCTGATTGCCATAACTAAGGGGGTGGGGGGCAGGGAGAATATACTCCTGGCATACAGTGGGTAGAGGCCAGGGATGCTGCTAAATATCCTACAAGACTTACAACACACATCCCCCCACCCCCCCGCAATGTGCAACACAGAATTATGGAGCTCAAAATGTGAACTGTGCTGAAGCTGACTAGCTCTGAGTTACAGTGACACTGGGGGACAGAAATGGAGGTGGTGCTATTATGACAGAATGGTCAAGGAAGGCCACATTGATGACACTGTATTTGAATGGAGAATTGCATGAGGTAAGGGAGCAAATCATATGTATATCTGGGGAAAGAGATTTCAGGTAGAGGAAATAGCAAATTCAGTCTGTGATGTAGCAGTGTGATGTGTTTTAGGAACAGCAAAGATCTAGTATGACTTGGGTAGAGTGAGCAAGGGGGAAAGTGAGGGATAAAGTCAGGGAGCTGATCATATGCTCTTCTAGCCATGGAACACATTTGGGAATCTTTTTCTAAGTGTAATCTAAGGGTAATTCATATTAGCTAACACTTTGTCTATTACTAAAATATTAAATATCCTGTAGGACACCATTTCACTAATACTTGAAAGGCTGATGAAGTTCTATGTTTAGTGTTACTTAGAGTATCAAATATTCTTAACCATTGTTTACTACATTTTAAATCTATCAATTCAAATATCTGTACTTTTAAAACATCAATAGCAAACCACTCAACACTTGTGAAAATCACTTGTATTTCCTTTAAGGTAAAGCACTTAACTTCCCTGGGTCGTAGCTTCACTTTCTTTGCTGTCAATTTATAAAAGGTCATGCATCAAACCCTTTATTTCTACATATAAAGTGTTTATATGCAGAAATCAATCTGACAACAACATCTGCAGTTGCTAAAAAGAACAAAGTAGTGCTCATGACACTAGGGCAGAATTTTAGCAGCTCTTGTTGTATGAAAGTCTTGGGTTTAAATACACCTGGCTCCCGTGCATATATTAAATACTAATCTGTTTCTCCCATTTCCTTTATAAAGTTAAAATGGAGCTCAGTTCTTGGGAGTAAGTGTGTCCCAGCGAAACATAAACAGCATAGTTGAAGGGACACAGGATCTAATTTCGACTTGGCTACGAATCTGCACAAATCACCTCTTCAGGCTTTGGTTTTCTTATCTGTAAAAGCAGTGCTTTGAACCAAATGATCTCTGAAGTTCCTTTTCCACTCTATCACTCTCTGGTTCTAAATCAGGACACACAGGCCAGGCGCGGTGGCTCACGTCTGTAATCCTAGCACTCTGGGAGGCCGAGGCTGACGGATTGCTCGAGGTCAGGAGTTCAAAACCAGCCTGAGCAAGAGCGAGACCTCATCTCTGCTATAAATAGAAAGAAATTAATTGGCCAACTAATATATATAGAAAAAATTAGCCAAGCATGGTGGCGCATGCCTGTAGTCCCAGCTACTCGGGAGGCTGAGGCAGGAGGATGGCTTGAGCCCAGGAGTTTAAGGTTGCTGTGAGCTAGGCTGACACCACGGCACTCACTCTAGCCTGGGCAACAAAGCAAGACTCTGTCTCAAAAATAAATAAATAAATCAGGACACACACACACAAATTTTTAAAAATAAAAAAATAAATCAGAACACATGGGACTTCACAACCCCCCCCCCATTTTAAAAACAGGAGATAGAATCATAATGCGTATTAAATACAGATATAGAGAGGTAACATTCTTATCAGTACTACACCTCATTACCTACGTATAATATTCTTTCATGTTTATGATATCTTTGGAGAAGGAAATAGTTCATTCTTTTGAACTATCAAAACTCTGTCCACTTCAGTAACTTTTTTTTTTTTTTGAGACACGAGTCTCACTCTGTTGCCTAGGCTAGAGTGCCGAGGTGTCATCCTAGCTCACAGCAACCTCAAACTCCTGGGCTCAAGGGGTGCGCCTGCCTCAGCCTCCCGAGTAGCTGGGACTACAGGCATGCGCCACCATGCCCAGCTAATTTTTTCTATATATTTTTAGTTGTTCAGATAATTTTTTTCTATTTTTAGTAGAGATGGGGGTCTCACTCTTGCTGAGGCTGGTTTTGAATTCCTGACCTCAAGTGATCCTCCCACTTTGGCCTCCCAGAGAGCTAGGATTACAGGCATGAGCCACCGCACCCAGCCCACTTTAGTAATTTTTGATAGAAAAATATTTTTAAATGTATTCTACTTTTCCCTGACTTCTGAATTGACATATAATGAACACAATTTAATCTTCTGTTGTTGACTCCAGTTTACACTGGTGTATATAACAAGTACTCAATAACTGTTCTTTTTGTAGTCTCAGAGATAGTACAAGTGGAAGGTAGAGATGTTTTAAACTAATATTGAAGAATTTAGTGGATTCAAAGCTCCATGAAACTAACCAAGGCCCTAAGAGTCTATCTGGTAGTTTATTTGTATTAGGCAGAAATAGAAGTTTGGGTAACAAGGAGAACTACCATTTGCATGAACCCTCTCTGAAATAACCTCTGAGCATTAATTAGAAGACAGCTCAATGATATGATTAAAAGATGCCAGGAAGTAGCTACCCTAAAGTATAACTGACATAAAATAACCACATGCAGAAACTCCATTTCAAAGTGAAGGTAGCAATAACACATGCTTTTAGTAAGTGACAGGAAAATTTTAAAGAGGAGTATAGGAAAAAAGATCTGTATGGCTGGGCGCAGTGGCTCAAGTCTATAAACAGAGGTGCTGCACCTATGTTTAATGTGCAGCACCTCCCCTGGGACTTTCCATCTGCTCCTTTTCTACGAGCAATTCCTCTTAAGTGATCCTTCTTTCTGACAGACACTGCGGCCTCACAGGGTACCTTTGCCTTCATCGCTGCTGTTCTTAAAGACTAGTTAGAACCTTAAGGAACAGGAAATGAACAGCTATTCCCTGCAAGTTGCTAATATTATCTGTTCACAGTAAAAGGTCCCTACGTAAGGTCCCCAGATCCTAGCACTCTGGGAGGCTGAGGCAGGAGGATTGCTTGAGGCCAGGAGTTGAAGAGGAGCCTGTGCAAGAGCAAGACCACAACTCTACTAAAAATTAGCCAGGCGTGGTGGCTCTTGTCTGTAGTCCCAACTACTAGGGAAGCTGAGGCAGGAAGATTCCTTGAGCTCATGAGTTGGAGGCTGCAATGAGCCATGATCACAGCATTCTAGCCTGCGGAACAGAGTGAGACCTAGTCTCAAAAAAAAAAAAAAGTCATTCCATGGCAATCTTCCTTAAGGGTTTCACATCTCTTGAAAAAGATTCCTTTTAAATCTTTTTATCTCCCACCCCATACATAACAGAGTGCCTTGCATATAATAAACAATGGAAAAAATGTTTTTGTAGAATCATTGACTGGCAGCTATTGACCCGGGAAAGAATGCTCTACTCCTAGATGAGCATTTTAAAAACAAAACTAAAAACAACAATGACAAAAAATACAGGAATAGAATTCAAAAACTGAATGGCAATTCATCGGGAAACCAAAACTTGACAGAAATATCCCTTAAATAACATTCAATCTCATTCCTTTGTTCTAACCCTGTCCCCACCCAGCAGCCTTCAGATCTGTAATTTGGTTTTCTAAACGAACACACCCACCAAGGAGGGCCCAAGTAGACAACCAGTGATGGCTGTCAGGTCAGGACCTCTCTCTCTTTGCAAGTGTAGAAGCCTGCCTTGGCTTTATTAAGAAAGGCCATTCGCACTTGTTTAGCATGAGTCACTCCAGAGCAATCTGAGTATCTACTCTGTGGGTAGATACCCACTGAGCTAGATATCAAAGATACAGAAATGAATCAGACAGAACCACTCGGTCCTACTTCAAACTGTGACTTCAAAATCTTTGGAAAAAGTTTGAGTCACTTGGGATATCTGTCCTTAATCCTTCCAGGGATGAGAAGAACATGTCTTCTTTTAAAAGTTTTACCTACCCTACTATTTTTCCCTATTTTATCAGCAGATGTTCATTTAGCTTATACTACCTCCCATGATCAAAGGCATTTTAGTGTCAGTACTAATGAATTACATTGAGCCTTTCTTAAAGGTCCCAAATCATATATTTTGAAGAAAATGATTTCAATTTCAATAAGAAAACAGAGAGAGCCTAAAAAGGCGGCTAGCAATTAATTTTACAAAATCTCCCAGCTGGTAAAGTACTTGAAACACAAAATAGCATGCAATTATTCTCAAAGAGTTTTATGCTAATTTTATGTCCAATCCCCAGTCAAAAAAACAAAAACACATCCTTAAACAGTATCAGGGATTTAATGTGATTTGGAAGGCCAGAAAATGAGGTAGCATAATGGCATTTTATAATGTTTCCATCTCATCAGCGATGTTCACCAGGTGCTTAACACTTTTTGTCTACTTCTATGACTAACTTGTCACAATTTTAAACAATAAACATAAATGCTGATGACTATTAAACCTAATTTTTTCCATCTGAGAGACGTAGTTTCATTTTAAAAACTGCTTAAATGATAGTCTTTGAATTATGCTTTCCTCATTTGTCAAATGAGACAGTTGAGATACATGAATGATTCCCAAACAATAATGCAAAATGAATTTTGGATAATTTTCCATTATTCCATAACAATATAGTAAAAGCTACATGGCAAGTTTTTAAAAAGACAATTCAATTTTTTAAATCATAAGGGCATATCCTTATTTGCTGTTAAAATATCCATTTTAAAACAAAGTGATAGAATTAGAATGTTGCTATTTAGTATGGTGAACATTTTCTATTCTGAGTTTTGACATAAACATGAGAATCTAATAATAAACTGACCCAAAAAACACAGACCTATATTGAAAGCAGTTTTAACAACTGGAAACTAAAATCACAACCACCAGGCATGATGACAGTCCATATTGTCTCATTAAAGCAGACAATATTCTGGAACCCCTTTCTGGCTCACTTGCCACTTGCTCATTAACTATACATGGGGATGGGGTGGTAAAGGTTCTGCATTTTGAAGACTATTCTGTTCTAGTATCGTAGTTTTCACACAGCTGATAAAGTCAGTATGAAATATCATACAGCTTATATGATCCAGAGCAGTCTCAATGTTTCTGCTGGCACACGTCTCAACTTTTTGGTTCAGAAAATATGGTCAGTATGGGTGGACATTACCAAGCAGCAAGGAAAAAGAAACTCCACTTAACCACTGAACAAAGTTCCGGCAAAAAGTCCTAAATTTCAATAAATTGACTGTTTTCTTTTTAAAAAGTAAAAAAAAAAATCACTATACTTTTAAAAAACCACTAAGAGGCTCCCAGTGCTATGCCAGACAGGCCCATCTTTCATATTGGCTACTGGATTCATGAGAAAAGAACCAAATGTTACAAGAAATTCATATTCTCTCTCACTTTCTGATGACACATGTAGCTTCACATCTGCATTTTGTTTTCAATGAAACCTCATTATTCTTTTTTACCAAGTATTATTTTAAATGCCAGTTAACTCCCCCAACACCGTCCCCCAAGAAACCTTAAAGTAAATAAACTTATTATACTGCCATGTTCCTGCAGAAGTTTGAATCACACCAAGAATGCATATCCTTAAAAGGAAATGTTTTCCCTCCCCTTGCATCCTGTTATTTAAGCTATTTTAAGTACTTGTCTGGAGAAAGCTGAGCCAGAACTCAAGTGGTTTTGATTTTAGCTGCTGTTTTACACTGCCCTTGTCCAGGTGGTATGTGGTACAATCTGTCACTTCAAACGCATCTTTTGGGGTGCTACTTTGTCTTATAAATCTGACAGTAAGCAAAAGACTGGGATTTCCTTTGACCCTCAGGGCGTGTGTACGTGTGTGTTGCTTTAACCATCCTTGAATCTGTCTAAATCTGGTGTCTTTCTTTATATAGAGATCACATATTGTGTGCCCTCATCTGCAACACACATGCGACCTCTTTATTAACCCACTCTGGACAGTGCTTTTTAGGACTTCAAGAAGAAAACCAATCAAGTGCAAATGCATATACTTTCAGAAAAGCTGGACTTAAAAGTTCAATTTAGTTTGACCAATACATTCCACAAATTTTTTGCACTAAAGAAATGACAAAAGGAATCTACATGTCTAACAATAACAGATTCACACACACATGCACACACACATATATGATCTTCAATGCCCATAAAAGCTCACAAAATACTGATTTAAAAGACTCAGTCAAAAGACTTGGGCAGAAGAAGAATTTAAACTATATTCCATCCTAAGATCTAAGCAGTAAAGTCAAGCTTTCATTAGGCATTAAAACCTTACAAAAGGCAGCTGCTAACCATTTCCAGATGCCTGTCTAAACATGGGGTTTCCTTTCACAGCTTATACCTTTTAGGGTAGCTCACTCCAGCAAATATAAGAGGCAGTTTAATGAATCCCAGCTAAGGGTAGACTAGAAGCTGACACATTAGAGTTCATCCTACTGGTGGATTCCCAAAGGTGGACCTCAAGTACTGCTGAAGGCTGGACAAGTTTAGGGGGCTGAGACAAGGCAAACAAAAATGTTTATCCATCCTTTTGTGATTCAAAATTTCCAGTGGTTTGGCCATCATTTTTCACCTGCTCCCACTCTGTTTTAAAAATACATACATACCTACATACATGCTCACACGAGTGTTCTCACACTCATGTTGCTTTTGCCCTCATCCACACACCACCAATGTGTGCTCCTATCTTCCACACAGGCAAAACAAGGTTTTCAGACTGTCCCAAGACCGTCACTTCCAATAATCCAATTGAAGACTAAATTAATAATTAACCAGATGGTACAGCAAAAGAGCGCTGGGTAGTTTTTTTGTAGATGGACTATAGGTTTTATTTTTTAAGGCATAATTAAGTAAATATGCACTGGGTTAGTTTTATCAAATACTGAAAGTAAATTAAAGTACCATGTTTTTTGTGGCATCATCCTGATGTGGTTTTTATATACTAGAAAATATCAAGTAATTTGAAACAACTCAACTTCCTGGGATGAGAGAAGTCTGGTACAGCTACAATCACCACAACCAAATTTTTTTGGCTTAGTTTGGTGGGCAACCTCAAAGGAATACACCCACACTATTTCTAGTCCCTTAAGAAACCCCATTATTCTTTTATTTCAAAAGTGCTGAATTCATGTTTTAAAAAGCTCAATAGAGAGTGCTTAGGAGAGAAAAAAGTTAGATTTCAAAGCGTTTGCAGGACTAAAGCAAATGTGAAAGGATTTACATTACATGAATTTGTCTTTATGACAAGTAATCATCCAAATGACCACTAGCTTCCATAGTGAAATTAAAGTCTTAGAATGGAAAAGACATTTTAGAGCTGGCAAAATATTGATACCTAAGTGTTCTGAAAGGTCTTATACATTCTTCTTTAGAAAGAAGTTATACAGTATTGCAGCATTTAAATCAAAACAGAAACATTATGAAGTAGGAAAAATGAGAGAGCTAAGGTTTCTGCTACTGGGAAATACTGGAAACAATTGTTGAGAAAATTAAAACAATTATAGAAGCTGGGAACTACAAACTGAGCAGGTGCAGAAAGTGAAAGGAGAACTTTAAATTCTAATACTCAATTTATTGCTAGTAAAGAGAGTTTCAAAGCACTATTAATTGATTGAACAAAACCTACGATTAGTGGTAATTACAGAGGTTTTCTCCGCACACTATGATTTTGCTGAATTTCTAAGGAGATAATCAAGGCTATTATTGTTAATAGATGGGGAAAATCATATAATGATTTCCACATTTTGTCACAATTGAACTGAGACAAAGTAGTCTTCCCTACTCTCTGCCACCATCTCTACCAAAAAAAAAAAAAAAAAAAGAAACAACGGTCTTTAACAGGAAAATAAGTTGGAGAGTTACAGAGTCTATATTTAAAATAATGTTTCCCTGAATTAAAAAAAAATCTGTAACACCTTTGACGGCTGCCTGAGGGCTCTGTAACTAACAACTAAAAGCTACAAAGATTTTTTAAAAGAAAATCAAAAGACTCAGCTGGGTATTTAAAGGAGTTTCTAAAAGACAGACTACACATGAACCTTTATTATGCTGAAAAAAATATATAAATTTTATGTGCTACAATTTAATGGTCAAAACCTTTAATAATAAATTCCACTATAATGAAAATCTTCGTAACAAAAGCCCTTTGAATGTATAGTTGATAATGACAAAATCCCAGTACATCAAAAGACTATATATAGTTCCTTGGGATTCAATCAATTAAATATTTATTGAGAACCTAACATGTGTGCAAGCATTGTGCTAGATACTGAATGGGGGATACAAAAGAATAATATTCAGAACAGGCAGAAATTTTGGACTCCAGAATTCATATTTATAGCATGTATGGTAATAAGAGTCTGCATGGTCTATGGCCATATCGCCCTGAATGTGCCCAATCTCATCTGATCTTGGAAGCTAAGCAGGGTCAGGCCTGGTTAGTACTTGGATGGGAGACCTCCTGGGAATACAGGGTGCTGTAGGCTTTTGCTTCTTCTTAAAATAAAAAAAATTTAAAAATAAGAGAAGAAAAAAGAATAAGAGTCTGCGTGTCTTAGGAACATCTGCTGGTAGGGACTTTGGGTAGCTGTTTGTCTAGCCTACACTCTACTTAAACAATAGTTCCATAATGACCTTTTCTTGCAGTCAAGCCTCTAACTGTTCTCTCACTTACTACAATTTAACATTGTTTCCTCCATGGAGATAATTGGTCAATCTTCTTTGTGTCATTTAGCTTTTAAGAAGCAATAAAGCTCTTTTACTGATAAAAAGTATTCCAAGTCCCATCACGTAAGCACTCTCTGAATTAGCTTTAATTTTTAAGAAATATCACACACAAATATTTCCAAGATGAAATATTTGTGTCCACGAGGACAAGCCCGTATCCAACAACAAACACTAACTTGAGAAGAGGAGGTACTGGAGATTAAACAATACCACCAAAAATAAGGCATGGTCTCTATCTTCAACATTCTATTCATAAAAAACAAATTAAGCTTCCCCAAATACTGAAAGATGAGTATAAATAAAACAGGAGGTTCAATGGAAATTATATAAAACAATTATGATAAGACTATTTCTACAGAATAACAAGAGAAAAATAAAAAAAGAAAACCTCTTGCAGCCAAGAACCCACTTGTTGTTTTTCATAATCAATCTGGTATCAGGCTATGTAGTGTTCTTTGTATGGTAAGTGAATTCTATGGCAATTTAATTAACTGCTATTTTATACATATACACATAGATTTTTCTAGTAGGATTATGAAGAGTCACTTAGGCTGGGGGTCATTATTCTTCCCAAGGTACTGTTACTACTAAATGCCTTCATAAAAAATGTTGATCATAAATATATGGGAATAGAGATGTATATTTCCTCACTTTTCACTAATGTGACTTTTGACAGAAGTCTAAGAGTAAATTCTGATTTAAATAACAAGTCATTGTAATCTAACCTTATACCCTTTAGTCAAAGAGATACCAAATAATAATAGTCAACTTCTTTTTAGTATAATCAACTTCTCTAAGCACATGTTGATGTGTGTGTATATTTCAATAATCAGTTTATACTCTATTTTCTCATTATCTTCTACAGACTTGACCCAAGCACTGAAATTTGGAATGTAAATTCTATATACTGCTTCCATAGCTGCTCAATGATATGACATGTTATGTAAGGTTAAAGATGCTATGACTTTCCATCTTATACTGATATTATAATTCAATGTGGGAAGGTAGAACGACTTGCGCCAAAGGCACAGAAGATCCATGGAAAAAGGCAATAAGGCCAAACTAATTAGGGAAGGGTAAAACATCAACTAATGTTTCTGGGGGCCATACATCCCTTTGGGAATATGTTGAAAGCACCAAACTGTCTCCGCAGAAAAATATGATACACAAAATATAATAATGACACAAAAATTTGTCATAAAAGTTTCAGGAGCCACAGCAGCCACCGTTTAAGGACCCTGAGCTAAAAACCCCTTGACCTTATTAGATACCACATATAATTAGAAATAACATAATTTTAAGTATATAGCTTCCCAAACTTTATCTCATCCACTTTAACTATCTTGCCCTAAGGTTCGTGATTAATCATTCACACAATTTTTTAGATAAGTAACTTTGATTAGGACCCAATAAAGACTGCTTTCCTATAGTCAGACTACAAAAAAATACTCACCAACTTTTGCAAAGGCCTCTTTGAGTTCATCAAGTTCATCTTTGGAAATCTGAGTGGTAGCCATCTCATCCATTTAAAGATCTAAAGAAAAACCAAAAAATTTTCAGACTTAAAGTTTGTGATGAATATATTATAAGGACTCTTGCTAAAATTCTTATTTTAAGGATAATTTAAACAGAATTGCAAGCCACTGAAACAGTCTGAATAGGCTGCCATATCTGTAGGTACAGCCTTCATAAAGAAAACAAGCAAATGAGAAGTTATCATTTACCAAACGTTATTCAGAAAAAATATTTTTGAATTTTCCTCTTAAGGACAAACTCTTAAATTACATTCAAGGAGTATAAGAGCCAAGGTACCCAGCAATAACAAGAAATAGATACATAATAGAAATTCTTGGTTGTATATGCCACAGATAACAGTCAAAATTATGTGATCAACGATTCATGTGAAATATCATTTTCCCATTAAGACACTTTAAAACCACTCACTGATAACACTGATTTTCAAATAACATACTGACACTTATCAATCACTCCCATTAAAGGAGGGGTAAAGAGGAATCAATTAAAACAAATTGTATTCAGTTTTGATATAGAAAAACACACAAGTGTGTGTTAATATAAAGACTCACGCATGTAACTTATAATCTGTGTGTGCACCCTTTCCAATGTGGCCCTATTTGATCTATTTAACTAATAGAGCAAAGGCTGGCAAGCTATATATGGCCCGTGGGCCAGATCTAGATCCTCACTTATTTTTGTATGGCCCCAAGCTAAATATGGTTACTACAAGAGAAATTTTGCAATCAATTTTGATTATGAGGCACATTAACTTTGAACCCCAATTAAGTAAAATATCCCAGAAATAAAACAATGTCTTCTTCTAATCAGAACTGTATTATAAAAAATTATACTCAAGTATTATATATTGAATCTTGTCAATACAAATTTATAGAAATTATACATCATTGATATCAATATCATAATATTCTTGATTTTGCCTCTCAACACACAATATTTGTGATCTGAACCTTTTCGGAAAAACCTTGCTGATCCCTGCAATAGAGAAAGGAGGTCTGTACCACAATGGATAATCTCCAAATACAAGCCTATTAACAATTTTTTGGCAAAGAAAAATGAAAACGATTATATGTTATCCTGCCCTTTGGTTTTTTTCTTTTAAAATAGAATTTAATCTTGGGTATGTTTTAGGTTCACAGCAAAATTAAACAGAAGGTACAGAGTTCCCATATATGGCCATGTGTCGCTTAACGGCGAAGATAAGTTCTGAGAAATGTGTCATTAGGAGATTTTGTGGGTGTATGTACGTCATCCAGTGCACTTACACAAACCCAGATGGTACAGCCTACTACACACCTAGGCTGTATGGTACAGCCTATTGCTCCTAGGCTACAAACCTGTACAGCACATTACTGTACTGAATACTGAAAGCAACTGGAACACAATGCTAAGTATTTGTGTATCTAAACATACCTAGAGAAGGTACAGTAAAAATATGGTATTATAATTTTATGAGACCAGCCTGTCACTGACTGAAACATCATTATGCAGCATATGACTGTGCCTCCTGCCCCCAAACATGCATAGCACCCCCAACTATCAGCATCCTGCATCTGAGTGGTACATTTGTTACAAATGATGGTCCCCATTGACACATTATTATCACCCAGAGTCCATAGTGTACATTAGGGCTCACTCTTGGTGTTGTACATTCTAAGGGTTTGGACAAATGTGTAATGACATGTATCCACCATTATAGTATCATACAGAGTAGTTTCACTGCCCTAAATGCGCTGCCTTTTCAAAAGTATTCTATGTGTTAAATTTAACAAACCATACAAAATATAATTTTGAGATCTTATATTTATCTCATTTAGATATTTTATTAACAGGCAACAATTTACTCACCAACTCATTTTTTTTGCCACTAAGAAATGGGGGGCTGGGGGGGAGTAGAAGGGATTCATGAGAAAGCCAGGTCACACTGGCCTTTTTCATAGCATAGTTGTTATTTTTAGAATTTATCACAGTCCCAGGCACACAGTAAGGCACTCAGTAAAACAGTACTTTAATACAATTCATTCATTCAACAACTACGTGCCAAGTTATTACATTAGATAAATTCATATGCATATTAACTCCCTGAACCCTCATAATAGCCCTATGAGGTCAATATTCTTGTTCCCTTTTTTTCTTATTAAAAGACTTGGGGCCGGGCACGGTGGCTCAAGCCTGTAATCCTAGCTCTCTGGGAGGCCGAGGTGGGCGGATCGTTTGAGTTCAGGAGTTCAAGACCAGCCTGAGCAAGAACGAGACCTCCATCTCTACTATAAATAGAAAGAAATTAATTGGCCAACTAATATATATAGAAAAAAAAATTAGCCGGGCATGGTGGCACATGCCTGTAGTCCCAGCTACTTGGGAGGCTGAGGCAACAGGATTGCTTGAGCCCAGGAGTTTGAGGTTCCTGTGAGCTAGGCTGACGCCACGGCACTCACTCTAGCCTGGGCAATAAAGTGAGACTCTGTCNAAAAAAAAAAAAAAAAAAGACTTGGGTTTGGCCGGGCGCGGTGGCTCACGCCTGTAATCCTAGCACTCTGGGAGGCCGAAGTGGGCGGACTGCTTGAGGTCAGGAGTTCGAAACCAGCCTGAGCAAGAGCGAGACCCTGTCTCTACTATAAATAGAGAAAAATTAATTGGCCAACTAATATATATAGAAAAAATTAGCTGGGCGTGGTGGCGCATGCCTGTAGTCCCAGCTACTCGGGAGGCTGAGGCAGCAGGATCGCTTGAGCCCAGGAGTTTGAGGTTGCTGTGAGCTAGGCTGACACCACGGCACTCACTCTAGCCTGGGCAACAAAGCAAGACTCTGTCTCAAAAAAAATAAAAAAATTAAAAAAAATAAAAGACTTGGGTTCACTGGGACTATGGAACTGGAATTCAAACTCAGGTTTCTCATATCCTAGGGAAGTTTTTAAATGACCATAAGATATTATTAGCTAAGTGTTCCCTACAATGTAACATACACATATAATGACTGGTATTTTAAAACATTAAATAAAACCAAACTTTTAAAAAATATTTTAAAAACTTGTCTGTTCATAAACTTGTCTTACCTATGATATTAAAATGACACCAAAGATGGACAACTTCTCAGTAGGCAGGTTAGGTAAAAAGACCTTTGAGAGTAGTCTCAGGATCTATGAGTTAAAGAAAGATTTTCAGTTGGATGTGAAGTTAGGCATTTGCACATGTGGAAATAATGTTCATAGGGATGGGGTGGGGGATGGATAAATTCACATATGCTTGCTGTCTGGGGGAAGGACACACTTGTAGCTTTGACTGGGGCAGTGCAAAGGCAATTTATGTGACCAAAGCATTTGTACCCATAATATTCTGAAATAATAATAAAAAAGAAAACACACCTCACACCTCTTAGGATTGCTATTATCAAAAAGTCAAAAGATAACAAGTGTTGGTGAGAATGTGGAAAAAATACCCTTACACATTGTTGTTTGGACAGTAAATGACTACAGCCATTTTGGATCTAAGTATGGGCATTCATCAAGAAATTAGAAATAGAACTACCATATAATCCATCAATCCCACTTTTAGGTATATATCAAGAGGAAATAAAATTCCTAGCTCAAAGAGTTATCCACACACAAAAAAAAGATTAATAAAAAGAAATTTTTGGCCAGGTGTGGTGGCTCCCACCTGTAATCCTAGCACTCTGGGAGACCAAAGTGGGAGGATTGCTTGAGGCCAGGAGTTTGAGACTGTCCTAGGCAACATAGTGAGACCCAGTCTCTTAAATATAAAAACAAAAAAGAAAAATTAGGTGGGCGTGGTGGCGTGGGCCTATAGTCCCAGCTATTTGGGAGGCTGAGGCAGGAAGATCACTTCAACCCAGGAGTTTGAGGTTGCTGTGAGCTATGATGATGCCACTGCATTCCAGCCTGGGTGAAAAAGCAAGATCTTGTCTCTTAAAAAAAAAAAGAAATTTTTCATAAGTTAAGCTGCAAAACTAAAGACGGTAATTCTAAAAAATGTTCTATATTTCGCTCATATGATGTTCAACACTGCCGATGACAAAAAATACCATATAGAATTTATGCCAATTTTCTTTACACATATTTTAAGCAATCATGTTTTCATGTTTTCTTTACACATATTTCTTTACACAATTTTCTTTACACATATTTTAAGCAATCATATTTTTTTATGTTTTCATTATTACCCATCTCAATGAATTATACCAAGGAGAACAAAGGCACAGAAAGTTTGGAAGTGAGATTATCTCAGAAAATCTAAAACATGTGGCCTCTCCTCTATCTCTAAAGGTCCTTTTCCAGTTTGAGCAGTTTATGAGTCAGCAATAATTTAAAGTACGTGAGTTAAAAACAACACAAAAAACCCCACACAAGTTTATTCTCATACTACCATATCAGTTCTATATAAAAGAAAATCAGAACAGATTGTTCTGGACATAAACCGTACCCCCTTCCCCTCTTTGTCCCTGCTGACCAGGTGAGTTCTAACTAAATCCTGTAGAAATCACTTTTCTTCTTCTACATGCCCTCCCCAATGTGTCTCCTCTCCCTACCCTCACACCTCTATCCCCAAGCAATTTTATCAATATTGTAGGCATCTGCTATATGTCTGGCTCCTGCCCTCAAGGAATTTACAATCTAGGGAGGCAAACCTGTGAATAATTACAAAGTGAATTAGTGGCTGCAATAAAAGGCGCAAATATCCATTTTCTAGAAGGAAAAGTTCTCTGGAGACTTTAAGGATTATTCATTCCTTTTCGAGAGGCCAGGAAAGCAATTATTTTGTTGTTCCTACATATTCAGGAAATGCTTAGATCTCATATAAATGAATTTTAGGGCACCAGCTTACTCAAAAAGAAAATCAATTCAACGCATATACTTTCAATTTTTCTAATTTCTTATTCCTGTCTGTCTTAAGAAAAGCCTAAAGTGACTTCTTTTGCACATATAACTCAGATTTTTTATCTACTGGTGACATTAAGAGGCACACCTCAATAAGAATAAAAAGAAGAATTGAAACCTGCACACATCCCCAAAACATTTCCAGGCAAAGTTGGTTCAGGATAACAGAATAGTTTAACATAGGATTCTCCCATTTAAATAAGCCCATATTCATTTACTGATAGTTATTTGAAAGGAAATAAAGACTTGACTCTGAGATACCCAAGGTAAGACTAAAAAATACAAAGTCAAATTTAAAAGGCCAGCTGGGGAGGCGTGGTGGCTCACACCTATAACCCAAGCACTCTAGGAGGCTGAGGTGGAAAGACTGCTTGAGGCCAGACGTTGAAGAACAGCCTAAGCAAGAGACTCCTTCTCTACAAAAATAGAGAAAAAAAAATTAGCTATGATGACATTATTGCACTGTAGCCTGGGCGACAGAAGGAGCCTCTGTCTCAAAAATAAGAAAAAAAAAATCAAAAGGCCCACAATATATACCCTAGTTGATGAAAACAGTTTTTATTTATTTTTTTTTAAGAGATGGAATCTCTCTCTGTCATCCAGGCTGGAGTGCAATGGTGTGATCATAGCTCACTGCAGTCTCAACTCCTGGTCTCAAGTGATCCTCCTGCCTCAGCCTCTTAAACTGCTGAGAAAATCAGTTTTTAAATTTGCCATTTGAAATTTAAAATAAAGTTGTTTAATGTAGATTTTTCCCATTATAAATAAAAAATAGCTTTGTTTTTAAGACTACTCATAGGCTTGATGGTCTTTAAGGACAAAGGACATCAAGCAATAAAGTATGATCTTAGGAAAAAACATCACATGAAGTAACTTGGAAATGACTGCAGATTTTAAAAAATTCAAGGCTTGCAAGTTAAAAGAAGCTTTATTCTCCTTACGGGTCTTCATTGTACTACGGGGACTTTTGGGGGCCTTTTTCTCAAAAAGCCACTAAAACATCTAGATGGGGTCACAAATACAAACAGAAAATTGACATCAATACTGCCCTGTGGACACTTCATTTAATCCCGAGTACCCGCACCATGCTGTTGTTCCTGACACAAGGAGGTAGCATGTTCTGAAGGAAAGACTGGTGGATGTAGAATCAGAGGTATCAATTAGTGCCCTGGTTTTGCTATTTCCTAGCAGTGTGGCCATAAAAAGATTTAAGTAATCTCTCTGAGCCTCCGTTTCCTCATTTGAAAATAGTAATAATAATACATACTTCCCCCAGGTCCTCATGAACATTAAAGATGGCATGTGTGAAGGCACGTTGTAAACTATAAAGTATTATACAGCAACTTCAAATCCTTGATGAAGGAAAATGGAGAATCAATGAATGCCTAAGTAATTGTGGGAAGCTATATAATAAATATAAGGCATTAGTTCTACTAAGAGCCTTTTACATGGGATACATGAAAAGTTATCTCATCTCCCCTATAATTATTTACTACGGAGTATAATAGGTCTCCGTCACATATAAAAATTACAAGCCTTTACTCAAAGTAATTTGAGGAGGATGGGCCTACAGAAAACCTGTTTTATCCATGACTCAATTTGGTTCCTTCATAAGGCCAGTTTCTAAAGACAACTTGAAGAATGGACAGGAGATGTTTTAAAAAATCCAAATTTGACTCCAATATATTTCAGGACCACTTTTCAAAATGGCTCACAGCTTGTCAATATTGTCACCTTCTTCCAAATTGGTATATTTTCTTCATGATCAATGAAAAATAAAAGGTGAAAGGATAAAAAGTAAATTATTACTTGCTGAATAAAAGTTTAACCCCAATTTCACAATATATGATTGACAGACAAAAAGAAAAACTGATTTTGAAACATGTCCTTTTTCCCTGTCTGTCTTCCTGCAAGAGTGGACTTTATTTACAGGATGAGAGAGGGAGAGAATTGATATTCAAAGAAATAGAAATATATTTTCCTTCTATTTAAATTCAGCAATTCAAATCAAAAATAAAACCTTCCAGAGTCTCTACATTTTTCTGAATTCTCTTGTCTGATCTATCCCAAATTCTGCTTCCTCCCTAACTCCTATGCCTGCCTTCTCTGTAAAACGAAAGCCACAGAAAAAAAGCAAGCCTTCTCTCTCTAAATATCGGAGACACAGGAAAACAGATTTTCAAATAAGGGAATAAAACAAAAGCAAACAAAACCTTGTTTGTTTGTTTTTTTTCATAAATGGATATGGTGTACAACTGAGTATGAATTCAGGGCGTCACCCATAGAAGAATCTTATGCCTATGAAGTCATCCCTAATTACAGAGTTTGACTAACAATACGTCAATTATGAAACCACTCCACCAGCTCATTTAGCTACACATAAACCCTGAACACAAATCTTTGCTAAGAAAGGTGTACCTACAACTACCTGAAACTATTACTCAAATTCCGAAAGGTATTTGAGGGAGAAGAGGAGGGGTGCCTGTTTTCATCTCCTAAGGCACTCACTTTAGAAATGCAGCTGACTAAATTATCTACTATTCATCTGTGTCACTCGGTACACGATTTGGTCAGGAGGAAGGGCACGCACATGGGAAACTCGTTTGTGGGTAATCAGCTTTGATTATAAATTTTATGTTTTTTCCTTGAAATTGAAAGGCAACCAAAGGACAAAAACAAGTAATATTCACCATAGATTTTAGCCCAGCTACTGGTATGCTGGGTAAATAGAATTGGGAAAGAGCAGCTTGATTACTTAAATCAGAGATTGGGCAACACATACTTGAGCTCCTGTCACGAAAGAAGCAAGCAACAAAGGGTGGACAAAACATGAAAGAATACACTATTTTACCATGGAAATTAAAAAACGATGCAGTCACCATTATGTGTGAACACCTAGAGAATGATTTAAAAAAAAAAGATTGTGATTTGTCACCTTCCTCCATCCAAAACAGGCAGTGCTTTGGAGCACCCACACTTTACATACCTACCTGTCCCAACAGAAACCGCCGTCCTGCCCCCTCCCTAGTTAGGTAAGTTCACAGCACTAGTCTCCAGGTTAGCTGGGCGTGTAACACCATGGGCTAAAGCTCACCTACTCTTACTGTGATTACTCAAGCTCCACTCCCATGTTTCCTAATGGCTTTAGAAGATTTCAACTTGCATGTCTACTATGTTCACCCAGTCATTCATCAAGAAGGCTTGATGAAGGCTTAGTATGTGCCAGGCACTGTGTTGGGTGCTGGGGATGCACACAATTAGGACCTTCTCTCTGGAAGAGCTTACTGTCTAGGAGGGGAAACAGATGGAAAAACAAAGACATAACATCAGTGCTATCATGCCATCACAGAGATAAATACTGAGTGGTGGGTGGCAGGAAACGTTCCAAGAAGGCGACTTTTGAACTTTGTCTTACAGCATTGAGTAGGAATTTCTCAGATAGACATCACTGGTAAAGGACATTCTAGGAACAGAGAGAGAAAGAGAAGATGATATCTGGAGCTGAAGAAAGACAGTGTGGCTGGAGTATTGTGTCTAGCACTAGCGACAGACACAATTGCATCAGCAGGTCAGGGTCCAACTTTGAAGGGGCCAAGGGAGAAGAAAGGAAAGTCAGCGAGGAGGATTCCAAATTAGGAAAAGTCTAAGGGTCTGCAATTGAATTTACTGCCACATTATTTTTCCTCTTTTTTCCAACTCTCTCTCTCCTGCCAAAGTCGGTCTCATTTTCAACTTCCCCGCTTTTCCTCAGTCTCAAGGTGCATAAATTTGGACTGCAGTTTGACCATAAAGAACAAAGGGAGGGTCAGTTAATCACCTAGCCTTCTGGATTCTTCCTTTGCAATCTCTGGGATTTTTCCACCATATTCATTTATCACCTCAAGTCTGGCCTATTATACAAAAGCCTTTTGGCAGATCTGTCTGCAGTCTTGCCTTCCTCCAATGTAATCTTTACACAGCTAACTTCCTAAAGAGCATATCTTCCGATATATTCTATACAAAAGAAAATCCCAATCCAACTTTTTAGCATAGCATTCAAGGCCCTCCACTTTTCTGAGTTGATACCTGCCTATCTTTCCAATGGCACTTCCCATTACTGTCCTACACCCTGCACAACACCAAAGATACCCTAATTCCCCAAACAGGCCATGCATTTTCCCATTTCCACTCCTTCCTCTGTAGTTCTTTCCAGTGAGATGCTCTTCACCCATCTCCTATCTAGTCTTCAAATGCATCTTTCAGAAAATCTCTTTCAGACTGTCCCCACCCTAGATAAAATTTCTCTATCCCCAGTACTCTCACAGAGCCATGTTTTCTTCTATTACAGAAAGTCCTGGATTCTCTCAGACAGCTCCAATTTAAAAACTATCTTGTTTCACTGTCAGACAATATGTGCCATTTTTTTAATTTGAAAAATAGTCACCACAATATTTAGCATTTAATGCTATTATACGAAGCTCTTGGATGGAAGGGACCATATCCTATTCACTCTCGTATTTTCAGCCTCTATCCCAGTGCCTGCATAGAGTAGGTAATAATACTAATAAAAATAACATAATTAACATATCATTGTGAGCTTTTATTATGGCAGCTAAGTTATGGGGGACTTATTGTTTACCATGGACTGTACTAAATGCTTTATATATTCAGAATTTAGAACAAAAAAAAAGAAAAAATGCTTTATATACATTATGTAAGTTATTTCTCAAAAAAAACTCTATGGGCCGGGCGCAGTGGCTCACGCCTATAATCCTAGCTCTCTGGGAGGCCGAGGTGGGCGGATCGTTTGAGCTCAGGAGTTCGAGACCAGCCTGAGCAAGAGCGAGACCCCATCTCTACTATTAATAGAAAGAAATTAATTGGCCAACTAATATATATATAGAAAAAATTAGCTGGGCATGATGGCGCATGCCTGTAGTCCCAGCTACTCGGGAGGCTGAGGCAGGAGGATCACTTGAGCCCAGGAGTTTGAGGTTGCTGTGAGCTAGGCTGACGCCACAGCACTCACTCTAGCCTGGGCAATAAAGTGAGACTCTGTCTCAAAAAAAAAAAAAAAAAACTATGAACCAAATACACTGTTATTTCCATTTTACAGGAGAACAAATAGGCTTAGAGAAGTTGAATAATTTGCTTAAAGTCACACAAGCTAGAACTAGAAGCAGACCATGTCTCAAACCCAGGCCTGTCTGCCACCAAAGTATTCTCAACCACTATCCTCCACAACAATGGCTTAGTGAATGACTTTACTTCCCCAACAAGATTGTCTATTAATTAGAGTAGAAATACGGTTTACTCATTTGGGTAGGTATTCCCCATAGCACTTAGTATATAATGCATGGACACAGTAGGTTTGCAATAATTATCTTTTGAATTAGAAAGGGCCCACAACTAGTATCCACAACCACTTGATATGTCTGTCGGTCCCCTTTTCTGGAAGCTGTAACTGCTTATGCCTAAATGGATTGTATAATCTCTGCCGGACATTCCAGATTTTCTGGAGTCATCCTACTAGTCACGCCTAACTAGTTTTACTTCTCAACAACAAGCTCAAAACAAGCTTTTTGATCACAACTATCTTCCTGAACACATCCTGTTAAGTCTTACATTGGTACCTTTTGTTTTATCCTGCCTTCTTCCTCTTTCCCTCTCTCTCACTAAGGAGTTTCTTTCTCTGTATCTACTTCTCACACTTAGAACGCCCTCCCCTTTCCTTTTCTTCCTTCCCTATCCAAATTCTAGTCACCCTTCAACGTTCAGCAGAAGCCTCATCCTCTCCCAAAGCATGTTTCCCAAAACTCCACCTCCCACTGATCTTTCTCTTCAATGCCCACGGAATTTAGAATCTTGCCACAAAAGTTAGCAATTTAATTATAAACTTCCCCCGATAGTTATATAAATGGATATGAGGACCATCTTGCTGGGACATCCATCATCTTACTTGATTCAGTTCATCTGCCCTCTCCACAAAGGTCCTTAAACTTGGTCAAAAAGAATAATCTTCCTCAATAAAACAGAATCATTTTTTCACCAACAGCACACAAAGACTTGTCTAATTCTTTGCAAGTCTTATTTCAAAATTGTTTCTGGATAACAGAGTCGTAACTTCATCCTTCTCTTGCATACCACCGTTAACACCTTGCTCAATGCTGGCAACATGGGCATGGTTTAAAAAAAATATTCCAACTTACTGCAGTGTTTCCAGGGTAGTGATAATTCCCAGCAAGCCCAAACTCCAGTGATCAAAGAAATGAGAATTTGAAAGCTGATAAGTCTGTAGAGTCCCCTAACTTCATCCCCTAAATTGTATTAGAGAAGAAACAAGTGCCTGCAGTAGTTAAGTGACTTTGCCCAGGACACGGAGGTGTGCAGCAAATGTAAAATTAAAAGAATGTGTGTGAGGAATTACTCTTCTGGTAATTATTCTTACCAGAAACAAAAACAAAGAGATTACACGCTGGTTTGCAGAGAGAAGGCTCATGCCTACTATAGCCCATGGAAGATCATTTAAAAGCAAACAACAAGTGTGACAAATTTGTCAGTAACAGAAGATACTGAGAAATAAGAACAGACGCCAGGAAATGTAGACAGTGACCCCTCTAACCAATACTAACTTGTTTTTCATTACTTAAAGGATAAGGGATTCATTTAAACATTTAACAGAAATAACCAAAACTGTAATTGGTTATTTAGAACACAGACGACAGGTTCAGTAACGACTAGACTACACAGAATTCTAAAAGTCCTTTCTTCAAAACGCTGGTGTTGAATTGGCACTGACCATAAAACGGGCATACTCTTTCAAAACAAGCACACAAATGCTCACCTTCTCTTGTGGCACATTCATTCTTATTTATGACAAGCTTCTGCTTCACTGTATTTAATATTGCTTAATTTCAGCCTCTTGAAGGCTAAGTATTATGAACAACCACCTCCACTGTATCAGAGCTAATAACTGACTTAGTCTTAATTTAAACATAACCAAACACTCAAGTATCTCTGTGATTTACTTTTCGTTTTAGTATTTTTTTTTCTTTTGAGATTTTTCTCAAGGAGCATAATGGCTTGAAGTTTTGTTTGCTTTGTTTTAGAAAACTTTCATGGAATCTTAGTAAAGGAGTAATTGTAAAAGCTTAAGAGGCTATAGGCATCCTTCTTATTTAATATTTAATTTGTTGCTCCAGAAGTCAAAACAAGGGAGCCAAACCCTAAATGTCCTTACATGTATCATAGTTTCTCAGTCTTGAAAATTGAGGAAACGTTAAAGCAGAAGGAAGAAGCGGTGAAGGGTTTTATTGTTCATTAATTCTAGCACATTGGCATTATTAAAAAATTGCTTTTATAGTCTATGAGGAAAGCAAATTTCTATGAAAGCAATATTCAACACATACCGCAGAGTTGCTCTGCAAGGTTATTTTTCAGGCCTAGATATTCTAGTAATTCTATTTAACATTTCAGCTGAAAATTGTAAAACTAAACAGAGGACATCTTTAGATACTCTAAATCAACTGGACAGTATTTTCTCATGAGGCATTGTCATGTATACTGATTAGGTTGTGCAAATATCAGAAACTAGAAAATAAAGCAACTGGCTTATGGAACATAAATTTGGATATATTTAGCAACTATGGTTGTACGATTCATTTAGATTAAAATAATATGAACACAAAAACATATCATGTCAGGTAAGACAGTAAGATTTCACGGACATTTGTGAGTAACCTGAAAAATCTTGCTATTTCCATGATCAAGTATGCTTCGAATTCCAAATGAATTGAGAAATGAATTTTGGAAGGCACTATCTGTGACTAAAGGCCAATTCCACCCTTTAACCAACCCCAAGTAGCTTCCTACCTATAATTGCAATTTTGCCCTGGGTGTACCCAAAACACCTTCAAGGAGATTTGAGCATCAGTCTACTGTTTAATGTGAAGAAGAGATTGCTCTGTCCTGCATGTATGCATGCTCCACCAACCCCTGCAGGTGCTGGAGAGACTTACAAAGGTTTATTAAGAAGGGCAGGGGAGAAGAGCTGAGAGCAGGGAAGTTATTTGCAAAGTCATGCATGGAGTTAAACTAAGCTATCTTAGCCCTCTTCTTACTTCTCTAATCTGTAATAGTACCTACAACTAATTAAACCAGAACAAATTTCCTGTTTGTATTGTTTTAAAGGAGCTGCCTGGTAGGATGATGGTAGCTAACCAGTTCCTCCCCTTACTCACATTCCTGTAGCCTCTTTCAGCATAATGACCATCTACTTCCTTCTCTGGCTCCTCCATGAGTCTGTGAGCTCCTTGAAAGTGGGGTTTGTATCTTATTTGATTTTGTATCTTGGCTCCTAAGTACCCACTGAATATTTAATAAATAAGTGAGTAGGGAAAGTGCACAGACCCACACATCATACAGGCTATATAGTCTTCTCATGTGGTTTAAAAAACACATACTCTATTAGAGAAAGCTGTGAACAAAATAGTCAGGTTGTGATAATGTCTCCACATTCTTCACATGCAATTGGCCTGTTATCATGCTTTAACTATCTACTCTTGTTCAATACTTCAAGATACTTTACAAAATGCTTCAAGATGTTTTCAACCTGTTCTCTGAATTTAGCTGAAAGTCAAATAGAAACAAGTCTTTTCAGAAATAGTTTTAACTTGCAACAATTTTGGCATTCAAGCAGCACATTTCACCTTTACAATAATATACATCATGCACAGATCATGTTTTGACAGGCCTGCAATTTATAGATAAAAGTTAACATTAAGAAATAAATATAAATTGCCCAAACTAAAGCTATACTTACATTTTGTATTATGAATATTTTCAATATATCCAAAAGTAAGCAAAAATAGTACAACAAACACCCATAAACTCATCACAGATTCTCCATTTATCAGGATTTTCCCACAATTGCTTGCTTTATTTATTCTATCTTCCTGTCCTCTCTCCCCCCAATCTGTCTCTCTTCCCTGAATTATACTAACGCAAACCCCAGATAGCCCATGATTTCACACCTACACAGCTATTAAGAAATGAGTTCATTTTTCTGGAAATACCTCAATTCTGTGCTAGAATCAAGCATAAACTAGATTCTAACTGATTTGTTTTTTCAGCACCAATATCTATGAGTCACTTAAACTCCAAAGGGTGTCCAATTCTGTGTCATTTCCTGGAGGAATAGCAAATACCTCCATTTTAAGTAAAAGTTTCCTTTCCTCTTTTTGTACTTAATACACAAAGATAAGATCTGAAAGCATTGGCTATTTAAAAAATAAGTCAATAAATAACTTTTCTAATAATAGAAACATTCAATTCAGTCAGATTGAACAATTCTTTAAATGTTTGCCAGACAAGAATTTTGTAGCTATTTAGTACAAAGTCTTAATTATAGTCTAAAAGCCCCTTTTCCTGTGATAAAGAATACTGTATCAAACCCAAAGACTCAACAAAAAGGCACCTCTCCCCCTATCTTTACAAAGCTAAGGTGTACAAGCTCACTCCTTGGATTCAAATAATCCACTTTCCTTTTTAAAAAATGTAATTCCCTTCCATATTTCCTAAGTAAACTTTTACATGCTCCAAAAACAATCTGAAAATTCATGGAAAAATAAATCTGCTGCTAATGAAATTAATTAACCTTTACACCTGAGAGATATTTCCAGTTTCCTTTCCTATGCAAATTAACATATGTTTGAAGCCAAGGGCAACCTTCAGGGGTGTGTATATGTGTATGTGTGAGAGGCAAGGCAAGATCAGACTAGTTAGCATGCTTCAACTCAAAACTGAAACACCCTAAAATACTACGACCTACAACTCAGAAATCACTAGATAAATCTCAATTTCAGCTTAGATTTTGAGCTAAGCAAAAAGTTTATCTGCCATTCACTGACGTGCCTCTCTCGGTGTTATATACCTTGATTATATGCTCTCAAATATCGTACTTGTTAATTGAAACAACTAGATTCTTTTGTTTCATACTTCACGTTTTACTTCATCCAGATGTACAACCAATCTCGGAGGTGACTCTTAACTCATGATATATTACATAGTTAGCTATGCTTCCCTTTGCCAGAAATATGGGGAAATAAAACTTATATGATCACCATGTGATAGAAAAACCTGGCGAATCTGAGCACCAGATATCACTATCACTGCCATGTTACAGTAACACCATCACAATTTCATCACCAATGATTTTCATGTATTTTGTAAACTGTATAAACACTAAGACAACTGTTTGACATAAGTCACTTTGCAAGAGTAAAATACCAACCTAATCATGACACGTTCTGTCTTGACAGCTACCTCAACCTGTATTTCACAGAATTTTGAAAAACCATTTAACAGAGATCCAAAGCATTTGAAATCCTGCCCCACCCCCAGCAAGATATACACGATAATTTCTATCATTTAAAATACTTTGGGGAATCTAACTTAATAAATGCCTATATAATTAGGATTTCAAAACCCATTTTTAAAATGTACAAAGTCCTTAAAACATTTCCCAGATGAAGAAAACAGAATATACATAGAACATGTTGGATTCTAAACTTCAAAAATTTCATAAAATAAATTTGATTCTACTTGTATAAATCATATTTAGAATGTGACGCTGAATGTTTAACTACCCAAATAATAGGAATTTCAAGCCTTTTAAAGTAAATCAATCTTAAATATTTAATACTTAAATTTAAATTTAGTAATCTAAAAGTTAGAGCCTATCATAATAATATTAAAATAGTTACCAGCAGAGAGCAAACCTGTTTCTTTCCTTTCTCCCGGCACTAATAGAAAGAACCTTCTCCCACGCCCAGAACGGCAATCTGGAAACCCAACATTCTTCTTACAATTGCAACTTTAGAGAGCAAGTCACAACACTTCCTGCTAGAAAAAGAGAACACCCTGACAAAAGAATGATACAATACTTACGAATCCCCTTCCTGTCAGGCCTGGCAGTATTTCGCCAAGGATTTAATAAATTCTAACTTAAACACAACATTTGGAGAAAAGTTTATTTTTTCATCTCAGCTCCGCTAAAACCATAAAAAGACTCAAGGGAATTTTAAAGTTGGTTCAGGTCAAATAGCTACAACCCATATACCTATTTAGAGTTTGAACGGTAGCCAAGTAACCTGCTTATTTTAGGACACATGGAACAGCTTCTCCCCAGTGCCCCAGTCACTCATCCATAGTCAAGTACATTACTTAGGCAGGCACATTAACTGTCTCAGGCCACGTATAGTCTCTATTATTCATTTCAATCCATGCACAACATTTACACTCCATATGCTAGGTATTGTAGCATTTATTTCAAGTATATACATTTTGTTTTCTATTGAAAATGTAATAAGCTCTTATTTGTGGCGCTGGCATAGCACATAGGAACTAAGCCAAGACTTGCTGAACTGAATAGTTTGCTAAGAGGCAGTGCCGCATAGTAAAGCGTTCTGGAGCCGAATTGGGTTCAAACCCTGGCTCCACTATTTACTAACTGTGCCTATCCCTGGCCAAGTTGATTAAACTCTTCTGCCTTTTAAATTCTTCTGCTTCTGTTTTCTCATCCCAGATGAAAAGAATAGTAATTCCCTCCTGTAACAGCAACTACTTTATACACATTGTTGAGAGGCTTAGATGATTTAATATGCCTCATAAATTTAGATCATAGCCCGGCACATGGTAAGCACTAGGTATGTAATAACTACTCTTAATATTATTGAAGTTTGCTTTTTAACTGGTCTAGCAATCGATTCTGTGAATTGCTAAACTAAACAACTGGTTAAAAACAACAGGGTAATGGGGTAGGCTGAGGAGATCATTTCTAGACTGATACAGGGCAAGTTAATAAATTGATAAATTGAGAGGAACTGGAGCACAAAGGAAGCACCAGGGGCTTAGGAGTCTCACAGACTTAGGCTGAAGTCTGTGTGACCTTGAGCAAGTTAACTTAGCTTCTTCAAGCCCCAGATTCATATCTTTAACAATGGAGCTAATCCACATATTTCGTGAGGCTGCTATGATGATGTCAGGGTCCAGCAAGGTGCTCAGTAAGTGGCAGATATTATTACAATCTGTCTGGGATAAAACATGCCTAATCCCATTTCTGCTGCTTATCTACCTCATGAGAATGAAAGAGAGAAAATAATTAAGTTCTTCATGAATGACATAAAACAAAGTGAAGCATTTTATGATAACATGCTGGATTCTCAGCAAAAGGAGGTGACTCACAGCGCATTCACTTGTGACAAGGAAGCCTCACTGAACAGTCCCCATCGTGAGGCAGGCAGTGTTCTCCTGTCCTCATCACTGACCACCATTAGCAGATGCTGGATTACATTTTGTCTCGGAAGTCTTCCTTTTACCGATCACAAAACCAGCGAAATATCAAAAAGCAATACAGTACAGAGGAGAAGGAATGTAACAGCAGAAGCCAGATGATGTGTTTTTCCACATGTCTTCGCTGGGGACTCATTATGTGAATGAAGCCTCTTCAACTTTCCTCAGACTCAATTTCTCCATTTGTAAAACAAGCACAGCACTATGGGCCTGCAGCTTGTCAGGGAATATAGGACATGGGAAGTAACAACCAAGTACTCTGAGCTAAATAACTGGAAGAAAGAATATATACATACGTGTTATCATGTGCTTTCCAGAGAAAATTAGGGCATAGGCAATTGCGTTGGGTAAGAAGACAGTATCAGTGTTAGACCAGAAATGTTAGGTTTTTCTCAGCCTTATCTTCCTTCAGCCACACCTGTCCCCTCAAACCATTTAGATGGGTCTGTCCCAAGTGCTACGTAACTACCCCTTTCAGACCTGTAGTATTATCATTGAGAAAATTAATGTTTTAAACATATAATGCTCGACTTTAGAAGATGATGTTCTGTTTTTGAGAAACAAGTTTAACAGGTAGTCGTAACAGTGCTACCTAAAAACTATTTGCTTGACATTCCCTTTCTGGGTCATCTGGAATGTATATGCTTTCCAGCTTTCCAAACTCAAAGACTAATCTTTGATCAGAGTGAAATCTGTCAACACCAAGTTGCTAATTTTTAAATCTCTTCACTATAACGTAATAGAATTTATTTCAACTGCCAAACATGTAGTCAAAGTTCTAGGAATCGATAGGACCTTCAAACTTGTATACCTTCTACTTAGTAAATGCTAGGTAGGACCTTTCCTAAAAGACAGTTCTACCAAATCAGTAGTTCGACCAGTTTTTAGTCTGTGGCCTATTTTATAAACTTCTGTCTCACTCATGTGAAGGGTGTGTGTGGGTGTGTGGAGGGTAGGGGGGGAGTGTATTTGTGTGTGTGCATGTGTGTGCCTCTATGTGTGAACAAGATCTGTTTTTACTATGGGTAATGAACACTGGTTTGGGAAGACGGTGGCAAAGGTTGTGTAATCAATTCTACAATTTTTATAAGCAGGCCACAGAACGAAAACAAATTTTACACTGCATTCCAAATTCATCATGATGAATGCTAAGGAAAGCTGATGGAAACCAAGCTCTCGCTCTTTCTCTCTAGATGTTACAAACAAAACCGTAAAGTTAAGAGTTCACACACACTCACCTGTGGACACACCCTCCCCCCCAAGGTGGAAAGAAGGAAAGAGGCACACCCAAAAAAGTTGCACGAGAGTTTCATATTCGTATTAAGTGGAATATGCAGGCAAAACACAAGAGCTAGATATAGTATTTTTAAAGTCTCTTCCAACTTTCATCCAAACGTCATGCTTTCTACCACACCCAGTGTACTAGGTATCTTCTTTCTGTGTATGACATGTGCATTGGAGGCCTCTCCCACTGTGCTCAATGACACACCTCAATAACACTCATATATTTTCCTTTCATGAAACAGGATTTTACCCATATTTGTGATGTATAAAAAAGCAAACAAACAAATAAATAACACCCACAGTGAGTAAAGCATCAAAGCAAAGGGATCGAACATATAAAATAGATACCAAGTTAACATGCAGGAAAACTGTTACTGTAATTTTGGACTATACAATAAAGTTTAGGAAATTCATACTAGGAGCAGCATTAGGTATACAAACTTCCTGTTGCATGGATGTGTCAATTTTAACAAGTAGATCTGGTTTATGTAATCATGTATTTCATATTTGAGGAGAAAAGTCACAAAAATACCTTAATTTCGATATTCCAAGGGATGTCTCCTCAATAATGGTATTTACCAGCTCTTTGTGTAACAAAGTCATCAACATTTTAAAATACAATATGAGGCCGGGTAGCACTCTGGGAGGCCCAGGCTGGCGGATTGTTCAAGGTCAAGAGTTCGAAACCAGCCTGAGCAAGAGCGAGACCCCGTCTCTACTAAAAATAGAAAGAAATTAATTGGCCAACTAAAAATATATAGAAAACATTAGCTGGGAATGGTGGCGCATGCCTGTAGTCCCAGCTACTCGAGAGGCTGAGGCAGTAGGATCGTTTGAGCCCAGGAGTTTGAGGTCGCTGTGAGCTAGGCTGACACCACGGCACTCTAGCCCGGGCAACAGAGGAAGACTGACTCAAACAAAACAAAACAAAACAAAAGACTCTGACTCACAAAAATAAAAAATAAAATAAAATATGATGTCTTATATTGTACATTAAATTATGTATTTTGTCCTAATGTACTAAAAACAAAAGGCTGAAATATATTGAAGGCAATTTTAAGTAGGAGTCCTCCCAGAATTGTCCACTAAACTACACATGCAGCAAGGAACTGATTTAAAAGACATCTGCATTCTGCTCATAGCTAATAAAACATACAAAGGAATAACTCATATGCTCTACGCCTTTCTATCCTGAGTGTCTCTCTCATTCAAAAAAAGAAGGGGAATGGAGGAAGAATGCAGGAGAAGGGGTAAGGGAGGAATAACAACAAAAAGCCCAACTCAGAAATTCCTAAATTTTTTGGCCTCAGGACCTGAGGACTCCAAAGAGCTTGTCAATAGGTGGATTAGAGCTATCAGTGTATTTATCATATCAGAAATTACCACTGGAAAAATTTAAAGATATTTATTTATTTAAAAATAATAAGACCATTACATGTTAACATAATATTTTTATGAAAAATAACTATATTTTCAAAAAAATGTAATAAGAGTAGAATTGTTTACATTGTTGCAAATCACTTTAATGTTTAACTTAATACGAGACAGCTGGATTTTCACATCTGCTTCTGCATCCAATCTGTTGCAATGTGTGTTTTGGTTCCAGTGTATTAAGAAAACCTGGCCTCCCACAGATACATTATTGCAAAAGGAAGAAGTATTTTAAAAGGCTTTCCAGATAATTGTGGATATTCTTCTTTAATACTACGCCAAAACTCAAGAAATGGTTGTTTCTTAAAGGTTGGTTGCAACGTGGAATCTGATACTGTATCAATGATTTTTTCATTTTCTGTTACATTAAAATCCATTGGTCTAGCTTGAACTTAGGGCCTTTTACTCCCACCTAATTTTGTAACATCGTGCATTGATCATTTGGAAAAATACAGTTTCACTGAGTTATGTAGGTCTTCTGACACTTCATTATACAGTATCTAAAACAAATCACTTTCATTAATTACACCACTGATTTCATTAGAAAAGTCGAAGTATTGAGTACTGAGAAGATATCACTGGCCAATGCAAATTTTCAAAAATCTTTGCTAATGTTATCATTGGCAAACTCACAGTTGTTTCCCTTGCAGTGACAGACACACTTGGTTCATTTTTGATAAAATATCTGCCAAATACTCAGGTCTGAATAATCAGGTTAATTCAATCTTTTAAGTAAAAACAATTTTCTATTTCTGAAAAGGCAGTACTTTTCCTCAAGACAGCCATTGTATATCCATATGCAGCAGAAATGCTTTATAGGTATGTCCCATCTCATCACACAGAATATTAAAAAGGTACACATCCAAGAGTTGAGATTGAATAAAATTATTTTTTCCTGCTTCCTTCAAGGACATTCGTGAATAAAATGCATGTTGTTTTTTTTCTAAAGGGGACAGTATGGTGTGGAAGAATACGATGACTATTAATATAATGTAATGCCACTGTCTTGATTCTTGGTAAGACATCAGCAGTTTTTTACCCACTATTGGTTCTGCACCATCAGTGCAAATATCAACACAGTGAAAAAGCAAATAACATTTTAGTGTTATCGTGAAAGTAATTTTGACCCCAAGAGTCCATGTGCCACACTTTTTGGAGAACTGGTGCATTATTCAGTAGTATTTTTGAAGGAGTCATCCAATTTTAGTGATAAAAAACCCCCATAAGTTCCAAAGGTTTTAACAAGAATTTCTAAACTGAGAATAAAATTATCATGAAATTGCATACCTCGGTTTTAACCTGAGTTCTGTGCTGCTGAACTATGAAGAGAAAAACCATTTCATTAATATTAATTCTGAGGGGACCCATCTACATATTATCTGCTCCACAGCACATTTTGCTAAATCGGGTTCATGTCCAAAAGACATGACTTTATCATGACAGTGTAGCTTAGAAACTTTTAATAATTTTTAAGAAAAGATTAAGAAAGGAACAGTATTTGTTACAAAATGACTTAACATCCAGCTCATATATACCAAATAGGATTTTTCTTCTGATAAGCAGGAAGAATTTCCTTCTTCAGCATAAAGAAGCACAGAAAGGGTTTGAAAATAAAACTTTGTATGAAATGCAAAAGTTGTTACTATCTTAAAATATTAAAAATATTAAAAACTAAGTCTACTGTAGTATTATGGGTAAAATGTTATATGAATTGTTTTAAAGCAAATCTCAAACAAATAAGAAAGAAGGGGAGTGGAAAGATGAAATAAGAACATCAAATATGATAATCGTTAAAGCTGGGGGATCCATTATGCCATTTTACACTGTGTGTTTGAACATTTCCATAAAAATAGGCTTTTAAAAATTCTGCCTGCATATATTTTGGAAAGCAAAACTAAAATTCCTGGCTCATATTCATTCATTAGACAAATACTGATTGAGTATCCACTTTGAAAAATGGCACTATACCAAACAGGTATCAGGAAATATAAGGATTTATGAAACATGCTTTTCATATCCTGAAGGGGCTCAGAGTAGCTGTGTCCATATATGTAATTAATTCCCTAAAATGGGTATAATGCCTCCATTATGACCTGTCTAATGAGTATTTACTTACATTATTACAAAGTACAATTTGAGCCAGTTGGATTACAAATCACTATAATGCAATTTTAAGAAAAAAAGGGAAATGGTATAAGAAAACACAAAAAGGAAACTTAAACAAGAAATGAGACTCTCCCTGGTTTTCCTCTATAAAAGGAAACGAACAAGAGATGTGAGCAAATATGGGCATGACCACATCATTTTTCCACCACAACCCATCATCTTATTTCACTTCAGGACAGGAACCATCATGTCATCTCCTTTGAGTCAGCTCTTGTACTACTCACATAGGCAAAAATAACTGAGCAATACATTCATTTTCCATGGTGAACATTAAATACATTTAAGTGTCCTATAATTTTTCAAATAACAGAAGGTACTTTCACAAATGCCATGACTTTACATTAATTTTCGGGACTAATATGTCCTTTCATCACCACCCCCATACAAACTAAGCCTATCCTCAATAAGAAATCCACAAGTTAAACTGGTAATAGTCCTCAGTTACTCAAGTGGTTTAAGTATAACACTGATAAACAAAAAATAAAAATGAGCATCAAGAAAGAAAATATTTACTTTAGTTATTAGCTTCTAGCTTCTTGCCCTATATTCCAAATAAATTGTCATTTTTCCCTATTCAAACTTCAGATAATATATGCATTCTCAAAACTCATTCCGCAACAGTCTTTAAAAGCTGCAAGATAGTATTAAATGATTTAAAATTGCTCTACTCTTTTAATATTTAATATTTATTAAGCTGTATGAGGGTAGAGATTTTCTTGTCCATTTTGTTCACCAATCTAATTTTAGTGTCTAGAACAGTGCTTGGCATCCAGTATGCACTCAACAAATGTTTATTAAATGAATGCATGCTGTGGGAGCGGTGTGGGTGATGAGAAATAACTTAATGGGTACAATATACATTATTTCGGTGATGGATATACTAAAAGCCCAGACTTCACCTCTAAGCAATATATCCATGTAACAAAAGGGGCACTTGAATCCCTTAAATTTATACGAAAGAAAGAAGAAAGAAATTTGCCATAATAAATTTAAAAAAAAAATGAATGTATGTTGATGACGTTGCATCCCAAAGGAATCAAACTCATTGTCATTTGCTATAGTGGTTTATTACATAATGAAGAGTAAACTTTAAAGCATTTGTCTTTTGAATGCAGAGCAAATAGATAAAAGGCATTTACTCTTGTCCCATTGGGTAATTCTATAGAATAGGATAATTACTGAGAGCTGATCTGGCCAAACAGATGGTAGGTTACATCTTCTAATGACACCAAATCCGTGATCATATTTGGCAGTTGAAATTACTTTCTAAATTCTGCATCTTTAGAAAATAAAGACATTTCAGAGAAAAGAAGTGCAGTGGAAAGTATAAAAAACCCTCTATGTATTGAGTGTTTCCTCAAACTTGCCACACAAAAAATTAAAGAAAAAAAAATCTCACTTAGCTGTCAAGACATCACTGCTTTAGCTTTCCAAACTTTAAAACAACTATTTTTGACCTCATAAGGAATAACAAAACCTTCAAAAGAAAAGAGCCGCTTTAGCATTTCCTGCCAGCCTACCCTAGTCCAAGATTAACCTTGTCAGTTCTTAGGAAGACATATAAAACCCCCTTTAAATGACTAATTCAGATGAAGTGGTAACATGAAGCCATGGCTTATAAGAAGCCGGGTTTCTACTTGTTACCAGATGTTGCCATCACTTCAAAGTGTTAAATGCATCCATGAATTCAGATATATTTGTATGTGAAGTATTTTCTGACTTCCGCTATTATTGTGGAGACACGTTCACAGAGAAAATTGTTGCCTCGATGTCTAATAAAACATCCTTAAGATTGCAAGTGTTTGCTTTGAGATCTACCCAGTACTCTATGTCAGTCTAATTTGCCTGTATAATTCTTGTAAGCACATATATATACTTTCAAAACACAATAGAAATTAATTCCATTTCATTGGGAGTTTGCCATGAACAGCCTGCTTTGTATTTTTTGAATTTTCTGGGGGACCTTTCACAAAAAGGCCCAAGTGAAAAATCCAAATTTGTGTGTGTATATACTTTTGGAATTACTTTTTTAAACAAGTAAACAGTCCCCAGCTTTACATAAAGTTTAGGGTTCCTTTACCAGGTATAATTCAACAATTCCACTATGCTTTCCATTTCTAACCACTTTTGTCTGGTTAATTTTTTTGGTTATGTTGCCATTAAGGTTTTATTAGCTTAATTTAATTTTTTTTAAATCTCCAGAGAGAGTTTAATTCAGCAACAATGGTTGCTATTTTGTACACATAATGGTCATTGTTAGGTTTGGCCCAGAACAGTCCTGAACACAATGTAGATTTATCCTTAAGATTGGCTGCAAAAATAGCATGGTCTCATAAATGGGTTATACGCCCTTACCATTCAAATGTATGGGAGATGGCCTACAAAATTTATTTATTCTTGCTGAGATGCCTTAATTGTATTTCTCAGAGGATGGAGTTGAATCCATAAACATAACACTATGTTGTCTCGGATTACTAGAGACTGGATTGTAACTGACCAGTCTTGCTTGTTTGGTGTTTTATTTGGCAATCTGTTACCGGGTACAGCTAAAAGTCTCATTATAATGAATTCTACCACAAGTCAAAAGGCTTTTGTGGTCTCTACTTGCTAAAAATCATATTGCTAGCAAAAAGTGACCCACATAGGAGTAACCAACCTCTTCCCTCTCCCAGTTTATTACCTCAGAAATTGGCTAAAGCCATTAACATAGTTCTTTTGATGAGGTAGCATGTTCTGGGTTCACCAGCTCTAAGAATTCACTGCTTTAGAGAATGAGCTTTTTAAAAGTCTCTTATTAGACCAAATATGTGCAAAAATGCAGATAAATTATATGTGAACAAAGAAATTTGGATATCTGTTTATGATGAATCCCATTATATTGCCATCTTCTTTAAATTACACTTTTTTAAATTGCAATTTTGCTGCAGCTGTGACAAACCACTGGTAGGAGTGGTGATAAACTTCACTGTAATGATAATACTATGAGCCATATACTATAAGTTAGGCAAGTTTTCATTTACAGAATTCTGCGAGCTGTATTCAGGGTAGTACATTTTGGATTGTGATTTTCAAATTCCTGCTAAGTCTACCCACTTAATCCCATATTCATAATGTTATAGGCCCCAGTGATATATTTTATTAAAGCAATAAAAGCCAATTTAGAATATAAACAGGATGGGGAAAAGAATCAGAAGGTTTTGTTTTGTGCCTCCCACCCTGAATCAGTTAGCAGACAGAAGAGTGGAAAGGCTTTATCTTGAGAAAGTGAGACAGAAATGAAAGCATGAGCTCATTCTATTTTCCCTCACCCAAAAGCAACAAGGTGACATTTTCTCTTCAGTTCTTCTTCAGCCCTAATCGGTTTGACAGCTTCCTGCATTTTTTAAAAAAACATCTAACTGTAAATTTCTGAGTGTTCTTTTAAATCAAGAAGTTTATCAGATGCTTTTTGTATTTTTTATGATTTTATTTTGCAAAGCTGGGCGCAGTGGCTTATGCCTGTACTCCCAGCATTTTGGGAGGCCAAGGTAGGAAGATTGATTGAGGCCAGGAGTTCAAGACTAGCCTGAGCAACAAAGCAAGGCCCCATCTCTACAAAAAACAATTAGCCAGGTGTGGTGGTGTGGACCTGTAGTCCTAGCTACTCAGGAGGCTTAGGCAGAAGGATCTCTTGAGCCCAGGAGTTTGAGGTTACAGTGAGGTAGGATTGGGCTGCTGCACTCCAGCCTGAGTGAAAAAGTAAGACTCTGTCTCTACAAAAAAGATTGTATTTTGCAGAATCAATGATGAAAGCATGAGAATACACGTTTTTATTTAAAAACTTTTGATTTACTTCATGAATAACAAACACATCCCAAACTCTAATACCCTAAATCTCAATGCATTAGTAACATATTCCATTTTGCTATTTGGGGACGTAAATGTGTTTGAGACAACAGAAGAGGTAAACCATACTTTCCATAAGGCAGAACAATAGCTTTAGGAATCTTATTAACAGTCTTATAAATTTAATGGGTAGACATCCAACTTATATCTGAAGAGAAACTGCCAATTAACATTCCTTCATTGATTTGAAAATCGTAAAAATAAGTATTTCTTTAGAAAATAAGAACTATAGAAGAAACCGAATTGTTTTCCTTAATGGAATTACCATTTTAACTTTATTAACATTACATAAGCAATCTCAAAAATCTAATTCATTAATGCAATTCTTCTCAAAATCCTAGAACAGATTTTTGTAGTTATAGGCAAGCTTTTCCTAAAAATTTACATGGAAATAAACAAGTCTTAGAACAGCTCAAACATATTGAAAAATAAGGTGAATGAAATAACTCTATCTCATGGTAAGTCCTACTGTGTAACTACAGTAATCAGGATGGTGTACAATATTGGCAGAGCAACAGACACACAGAATGGAACAGAACAGGGAACCGAGAAATAGACTTTAGACTTACACAAATATGTTCAATTGGTTTTTGACAAATGTGCAAAAAAGCAAGTCAATGGAGGAAGGGTGTTGGAACAATTGGATAACTAAAGGACCAAAAAACAAACAAACAAAAGAAAAACCAAAAAAAAAAAAAAAAAAACCCTCAAGCTAAATCTCACACCTTACACTAAAATTAACTCGAAACAGATCACAAACCTAAAAGTAAAACATAACACCATAAAACTTTAGGAGAAGAAGAAGTTCTTCAGGAACCAGATTTGCTTAAGAGTTCTTAGATATGATACCAAAAAAATAATCCATAAAAGGAAACACTGATAAATTGGGCCTCATCAAAAGAAATACTTCCGTTCTGTGAAAGGTCCTATTCAGAGGATGAAAACATAAGCTACAGACTAGGAGAAAATATTTGTATACTATGTGTCTGACAAAGGATTAGAATCCAGAATATATAAAGAACTGTCCTCTATGGCCATACCACCCTGAATATGCCCCATCTCATCTGATCTCGGAAGCTAAGCAGTGTAGGGCCTGGTCAGTACTGGGATGGGAGACTCCCTGGGAATACCAGGTGCTATAGGCCTTTTTTTTTTTTTTTAAATAAGAAACAGAGTAGAAAAATTATTTTTTCATAATATATATTATTAAAAAAAAGACCTCTCAAAACTCAACAGTAGGGCAGGGCCAGGCGCAGTGGCTCACACCTAGCACTCTGGGAGGCCAAGGCGAGAGGATCGCTTGAAGTCAGGAGTCAGAGACCAGCCTGAGCAAGAGCGAGACCCCCGTCTCTACTAAAAATAGAAACAAATTAATTGGCCAACTAAAAATATATAGAAAAAATTAGAGGAGCATGGTGGCACATGCCTGTAGTCCCAGCTACTCAGGAGGCTGAGGCAGAAGGATCACTTAAATCCAGGAGTTGGAGGTTGCTGTGAGCTAGGCTGACGCCACGGCACTCTAGCCCGGACAACAGAGTGAGACTCTGTCTCAAACAAAACAAAACAAAACAAATCAAAACAAAAACCTCCACAGTAAAAAATTCCAATTAGAAAATGGGCAAAAGCCTTGAACAGACATTTCACTGAAGAGGAAATACAGATGGGAAAAAAGATGTTCAATATCATTAGCCATTAGGGAAATGGAAAATAAGACTAGAGCTATCACTGTATACCTACCTATCAGAATGGCTAAAATAAAAAAGTGACACCACCAAATACTATCAAGTGAAGGGTGGCCTTACTACCGTGTTTCCCCGAAAATAAGACCTACCCATAAAATAAGCCCTAGCAGGATTTCTAAGCATTTGAGCAATATAAGCTCTACCCAGAAAAATAAGACCTAGTGCTGGGCGCGGCTACGCAGCGTGTCTGCACAACCCATGCATCTCCTTGCCGAGCGGTACAAAGAGCAACCTTTCTCATCCTCCCCATCTTGTCAGCTACTGTCCCAGAGGTGACAGGAAAGGTTCCGGCAACCCCACCAACAAGGTCGGCTCCCCCAGTCAGGTCCCGGCCATCCTGTGCGTGCTGCAAGCTGAGGCTTTGAGGGGAAAGTCTCCTCAGTGAAGTGAGGGGCGGGACGCTCTGCTTTAGGTATTGTGTGTCCCCAGGGGGAAGGAGGAAAGCTGTGGCTGCCATTTTACTATGATGATGTTCCAGAAGAAGACGACATAACTATATTTGAATAAATGTAGATTGTTGTACCGTACTTAAAAAAAAAAATAACACATCCCCTGAAAATAAGCCCTAAGGTGTCTTCTTGAGGAAAAATAAATATAAGACCCTGTCTTATTTTCAGGGAAACAGGGTAATAAACTATCAAACAGAAGGTAAGAGAAATAAACTCACAACACATAATTGCTCCTTTGAAAAGAAAACTCAGAACACAGATACCCCCTTTGTTTTGTTTAATTAAAATACCTGTGGCCTAACTCGTTATCTCTAAGAGTTTTGTTTTCTCAGCCTTGAAGAGCCCCAGGCAGATAGTAGGAGTGTGAACTCTCTGCCTCAGTTCCTCCCAGGACCAGATTTTTTTTTTTTTTTTTTTTGAGACAGAGTCTTGCTTTGCCGCCCAGGCACTTGAGTGCCGTGGTGTCAGCCTAGCTCACAGCATACTCAAACTCCTGGGCTCAAGCAATCCTCCTGCCTCAGCCTCCCAAGTAGCTGGGACTACAGGCATGCGCCACCATGCCCGGCTAATATTTTCTATATATATTAGTTGGCCAATTAATTTCTTTCTATTTATAGTAGAGACGGGGTCTTGCTCTTGCTCAGCCTGGTTTCGTACTCCTGACCTCGAGCAATCTGCCCGCCTCGGCCTCCCAGAGTGCTAGGATTACAGGTGTGAGCCACCGCGCCCGGCCTCAGGACCAGATTTTAAGGACCTTCCATAAACTGGCCTGACAGAGAAAAGAGACAAAAAGTAATTTTAAAAAATCTGCAACAGCTTTGCTGCTTCTTCTGTTATCAGTCTGCTAAAGCAGAGGGGTGAAAAAAGCCATCTTTACCCTTTATTTAACAGCACTAAGCCACTTGGTCTCACTGCCCACACTTCCTTCTTTCCTTTGTGTGCCATGACCATTTCCTCCTTCTCTCTCTTTTTCCTTCTTTTTTTCTCAGGAAAATAAATAAACTTCGTACTTTTTTCTATCCTAAACTTTGTGTGAGAATTCTTTCTCCTCCCACGGTGAGCACCCAGTGAATTTCCACCCTTTCAGCAAGAATGTAGAAAAATTGGATCACTCATACATTGCTGGTAGAAGCACAAAATGGCACGGTCATTCTGGGAAAACATTTTGGCAATTTCTTATAAAACTAAACATACAACTCCCATACAACCCAGAATTGCCCTCTTTGGGCATTAATCCCAGAGAAGTGGAAACTTACATTCTCACAAACACCTGTAGACAACTGTTTATAGCAGCTTTATTTGTGATAGCTAAAAAACTGAAAATGGCCGAGAAGATGTCCTTCAATAGGTGAATGGTTATAGAAAAAGAGTGGTACATCCACACCATGGAATATTATGCAGCAATGAATAGCAACAAGGTATTGATATACTCGATTAGATGAATTTTCAGAGAATTATGCTCAGTGAAAAAAGCCAATCCCCAAAGGTTACAAACTATATGATTCCGTTTATATAATTATTTTTTAAATGACAAAATTATAGAAATGGAGAACAGATTAGTGGTTTCCAGGGGGCAGGAATGGGGGTGGGGGAAGGCAGGAAGTGTGTGTTGTTATCAAAGAGCAACAAAAGGATTCTAGTGGTGATGGAACTGTTTTGCATCTTGTTTGTATCAATGTCAACATCTTGGTTTTGATATTGGACTATGGTTTTGCAAGAGGTTAGCATTAGGGGAAAATAGGCAAAGGGTACACAGGATCTCTCTGTGCCATTTCTTTCTTTCTTTCTTTTTTTTTTTTTCAGACAGAGTCTTGCTTTTTTGCCCAGGCTAGAGTGAGTGCCGTGGCATCAGCCTAGCTCACAGCAACCTCAAACTCCTGGGCTCAAGCAATCCTCCTGCCTCAGCCTCCCAAGTAGCTGGGACTACAGGCATGCGCCACCATGCCCGGCTAATTTTTTCTATGTATATAAGTTGGCCAATTAATTTCTTTCTATTTATAGTAGAGACGGGGGTCTCGCTCTTGCTCAGGCTGGTTTCGAACTCCTGACCTTGAGCGATCCACCCGCCTCGGCCTCTCAGAGTGCTAGGATTACAGGCGTGAGCCACCGCGCCCGGCCTCTCTGTGCCATTTCTTACAACTATGTGTCAATCTACAATTTAAAAGTTTAATTACAAAACCTAATTCAGAATTAAACATAGAATATAGTATAATTAAATGAATAGGGAAGGCCGGGTGCGGTGGCTCGCACCTGTAATCCTAGCACTCTGGGAGGCCGAGGCAGGCAGATTGCTCGAGCTCAGGAGTTCGAAACCAGCCTGAGCAAGAGCGAGACCCCGTCTCTACTATAAATAGAAAGAAATTAATTGGCCAACTAATATACATAGAAAAAATCAGCCGGGCATGATGGCACATGCCTGTAGTCCCAGCTACTCGGGAGGCTGAGGCAGTAGGATTGCTTGAGCCCAGGAGTTTGAGGTTGCTGTGAGCTAGGCTGACGCCATGGCACTCACTCTAGCCTGGGCAACAAAGTGAGACTCTGTCTCAAAAAAAATAAATAAAAAAAAAAAATAAATAAATAAATGAATAGGGAAAAGGGAAGAACATTTACTTGCATTAATTCCATATCCTGTTTTAAACATTATTCCCATTAATCTTTCCAAAACATTATTGACATAACTACTGATACAATATTCTTAATATATAGTCAATTCTTGATTCCACTAGAGTGTTTGATCTGGATAAAAGGTATTTTGTTTTGTTCAATACTAAAATAAAAAGAAGCTGACATAAAGGAGAATTTCAGTGGGGGGAGGGGGGCAAAGGGCATTTATTGAAACCTTAAAATCTGTACCCCCATAATTTGCTGAAATTAAAAAAAAAAGAAAAAAGAAAATAAAATAATATAAAATAAAATAAAATAAAATAAAATAAAGGAGAATTTCAGGGCTAAAACCCATCAATGCATGATGATTTATTTAGGTAGTTGTTATTAGAAATATTTTTATTTGTTCAAGTGACATTTCTCCCCAGATATTCATGCGGGTAACCCCTTGATTTCCTACATGTCTTGCCTGAAATATCTCTAAGTGACACTTCTGTAACTACATAATTTAAAATAGCAGTGCCCTCCTTCTCACTACCTATACTGTTTAATCCTGCTTTAATTTTCTCCATAACACATTATCATCTAATATACTAAATCATTGTTTATTTTCTATTTCCTTCCTAGTAGGATGTAAGTTTCATAAGAGTGGTGATTTAGTTTGTTTCATTCACAGCTATATTCTCCAGTGCCTAGAAAAATACCTGACAAATATAAGGTGCTCAGTATTACTTAAGAGAAAGAACAAATGAATCAAATGGAAATTTTTTTCTCAGTGAGGAGCAATACAGAGGGGAAAGACTGACTCTCTGAGAATGATAAAATACAGTTTGGAAGAAATTAGGAATGATAAACCCTATAATATATATTCAATGTATTGGAATTAAAGTTTTCAAAATTTTTTGGATGTACTATAATATTGGAAACTCTTTAAGACCAGTAATTACAACTGCAGTTTTGTTGGCATCTGAGTACTTTGAATTGAACGTGTATGCCATAGAAACAACAGTTCACCACTGTATAACTATTGCTAACGTACTTCCATTAGCTAGGAAAAAATCTGGTCAGACTTAAAAGCTTTAGTTATAGGTGATGTGAGTTTCAGAGTTCATGGTAACTTTAATGACATGGCATCTGCCATTTTGTTAACATCTGAAAGAAAATACCAGTTAGTATAAACTGATATAGGGAGGAAGAGGCACTACTATTAAACAAAGTTGGCCCCTAGATGTGGTGGTTAAATGTATAGTGAGAAAAGTGATGGATTATGGTCACTACTAAATCCACTACTGATCTCCTCGACCACCCTAATCTGGGGCAAGTCAAAATCAGACCAATTGCTTTGTCTGTAAAAATAGTAGCTGGATTAGACTCAGCTCTTCAAACGATGGCATGCCAGGCACATTGTTAATCATTAACAAAAACTTGTTAAATGAATTAAGTAATTATATGGGAAGTTCTAAATGGGACTGCAGGAAATTGTGTCTTTTCTTTACTGAATTCCAGGCTTCCTGTCTCAGGGAAGTCTATCCTTTCCCAAAGGGTCTGCAAAATGCCCACAAGAGTAAGGAGACTGGGTCCAGGAGTTTCTGTGGGATGAATCTCGAAGATTAATGGCAGTGTAAGGTTCTAGGGCTCATTAGGTATTTTGAGCTGATGTCATGTAGGTAGATCTGCGGTC